>JAVDOI010000284.1:0-135858 GCA_032191485.1 Leptoclinus maculatus
GAGGAGAGAAGACAGGAGGACAGAAGACAGGAGGACAGAAGACAAGAGGACAGAAGACAGGAGGACAGAAGACAAGAGGACAGAAGACAAGAAGACAAGAAGACAAGAGGACAGAAGACAGGAGGACAGAAGACAGGAGGACAGAAGACAGGAGGAATGACTGATACTAACTGATGTCTGTGTTCTTCATTCTTTATAAACTTCACTCAGAAATGTTTGAAATTTGTTTGTGAGATAATAATGACTTTATAAAGTGACTTTGCTGTTGTAAACATAACATAATAACATGTTGCTGCTCTATAAACAATATTATGATATATTTTAAATATAAATTCTGTATATATCTTTTAAAAGCAATAATTTAGTCATGTAGAAAGGCAAAGTGTTAATAAAAGTAGCTTCTAGTTGTACTAAAATCTTAAAGATAACTCCCCCTACCTGAAGGCCACCGTAGTTCTCCAACACGCTTGGAAAAGGAGGGGTGAGCAGAGGGGTATTTAGTTGGTTGCATTCTGCAACACACCACCAGATGCCTCTAAACTGGGTCTTTAAGGGTTATATTTTTTAATAATTGTTAAGTAAAACAATTGTATTCATGATTTAAAAAAATCTATATAAAACATTGAATGCATTCTAAATCCAAGCAGCCTAAAATAATTGAAAACTTAGTGCAAGTTTTCTTTGGTCACGTCTTTTCCAAAAAAATAGAAGCCAAGATTGTGAAATGTGTAAACAACACAGCAAAGAGGTTAAACATGCTGTGAACCATCTGTACACCGAAACAAATGGAAAACAAATAAGACTTACATACTATGATGCCGATGTGTACAGGTTCTTTAAGAGACAGCGCAGATGTGTACCACTAATAAAGGAGAGAGAAAACAAACTTCTTTATCGTAGTGTTTCATGTTTCTTTCTCTAAACAGATGGGAACACAGCCTACTGTGCAATGTGTCTACCTGACTGACTTCTAAACAACTGGGCTGGGTTAACTTAGTAAGTACAGACCGCTTTGGTGGAACTTGCGAAACCAACACAACTGGGCCCAACAGAAGCTTTGTGAAAACGAGCCAAACTTGTGAAGTGAGGCAGCTGTTAGGGTGGATCACCGTGGCCTCTCAGGGTCTTGTTTGGAAGAGGTGAGCATCATCACACATGCCAGTGATGCTCTATTGTTATTTCCCTGCCTTCTTATGGGCAGTTTTCAGGATTTTGGTACAACAATCACAGAATGTTAGACTTCCTCCTAAAAGAACAAATGTTTTTTTTAACCATCATAGAAAGCATTACAGCATACTGTATGAGGCTCAAAAGGAGCAATGACCTTAACATAACAACATGGGACAGCTGAGTTGAATAGATGATGAAGCAGCCCCGTCGACATGAAAAAAAGTTGGCATTGTACGTTTCTGCAAACCACGGATACGTTGAATGTCGACGTTTTGGAATTCGGTTCAGAGCAAGTAACGTTGTACAATGACAGCCGCACAAACCAACCTTTATTGAAAATGACGTGATATAATAACGAGTATATAAATACAGTATATATTAAGTTAGAAAGTAATAAGTTACGCTTATATGTACCGTTTTTCAAGAGAGTCGGCTGAAGGCGATTGTTATTTATCCACAGTTGTTACGTTACATTGTTACATTGCGATCTTTTTTCTAACCTTAACCAAGTAGTTTTGTTGCCTTAACCTGACCAATCAATTCACAACATTAACCACGTGGCATTTGCGCTTCTGCAAACTCGACATGAGGCTGATATGAATCATAACATATGAAACTTGTTTTGTTTCAGCCACGTCGACAGGTATTATATGGATTACAGAAATGTACAATGCCAACTTTGTTTCTGACAATTGGCTTGGATGAAGAAAAAAAAAGAATCAGTCACATCTATTGCTTCATTGGTAGATAAATACTAAGATAGCGCAACATCACTCAACCACCTCATCTAGTCCCTGCTAGCTGAGCAATGTTTGGTACCCAACTCATAGTCCCTCAGTGGGAGCTGTCGAGTACCAGTCAGAGCTGCTAGGCATGTGTCTCTAAATGGAAGTAAGTGTAATTACAAGATGACGAAGGCAGGTAGCAGCCAGCCAGGCAATCATTTTCCATGATTGAGACAGGAAGTTGAGGTCTGAAAGGCCATCGGAGAGTGAGCTCACGGCAGGTGCAATATGACGCCTCAATAAACCTGGCTGAAATTAGAAACTTCTTGTTCTGTTCTGCACGTCTCCCTGACGTGAGAGTGACTCTTTCACTGATGGGTAGAGTCTGAGCTTGTATGATGATATCTTCTTTAATGTCAATGAAGCTCTCCCGTGTTTTAGTTACCGCTCCCCACTGCAGCATTAATCACTTTGAAACAGGCAAAGCCGGGCTGTGTGAGAGCCAAGTTATTCAATGCATAGAACGTAATTGAATTCATTTATTTATCCAAAGCAATAACAGAATGTATTTCCCAGGTGAGATGTGAGTGTTGCATTTCAATGAACAGAGCAGGGAATTTACTGTGCATGAGCACAATTACAAGAATACTGACAAAATTCATACGTCAGAGTGAGCAGATATTCAGAATAAATTCAATTTTTCTGCACATTCCGAGCCACTGCAATAATGCAATGGTTTGTAACTAATTAATCATGACTTGTCTTTGTCTCAGAAGAATACGTACACCTCAGGCAATATAAATCACACGGAGAGTGACACTGATCGTGCTAATCCTTTTATTGATGTATTGCGCATCTAAGCCAAGCACAGGCAATTGTATACTCCACAGACATGGTGCAGTATTGTGCTGGAAAATTATTTTACCCGCTGTTGAGTCTTTTTGAGCTGAAATGAAGAATATTGTCAAACAGAACTTGTCTTTTAAAAGTATTTATTCTCTGGCCAGAGAAGAGGCACAGTTACACAGAGTCACTCGGAGTCTGCACTACAGATCAACATTCGTACAGAGTTATACAGAGAGTGATCAAGGGTGGGGGCCTGTTTCATCCCGTGCTGTTAAAGAAGTATAAGAAGTTCTTTATCTGTGTTACAACAGAAACACAGATGTATACATTTCATCCTTAAGGCATAGAACATGTGAACATACAATACTTGTTATCCAACACGAAGAAGAAGAGGACATGTGTGCAGGCAGTCAGCTGCATGGATCACAAGGATGAAGATCTACTGAGTTCAGAGCAAAAGTACAAGTACTTAAGCATTTACACAATATACTAAGTAGAAATATATACTAAGTAGAAATTTTCCATTACAGTATAGAGTACTGTAACGTTAAAACAACTAAAGCGCATCAAACAGAGAGGATTCAATGCAATGCTTAGTGTGTCAAACTATGCATTGGACAAAAAAGGTCTTTCAGCTTCAACTGCAACCCATGTAGCATTTACATAGAGAATGAGCAGCTGAGAAGACATGTCTAACATGAGTCAGTTCACCCAAACAAAAAAAATGGTTTCATTTGACCAGGTTGTGTCTTGTCTGACATTCCTATCTACACCGCTATAGAAGCTACAAGCCAAACATCTGGTCCAGTCTTGCATTCATTTGAACGGAAAATCCGTCCAAATATAATGCTTTCTTCCTGTCAGTCTGAATCGAAAAGAAAAACACCAAGTGCCCAGCAGTCTTAGCCATTCCACTTTAGCATGTAAATTCATGTTTCATGGAAATATGCCCAGTGTTTAGGAAAGTTCTGAAAGCAGATTAAGAGGTGCACTTAGCTGCATATGGGTAGCAAGAGTATGGATGTGGGTGGCACAGTGTGGGATGTGGAGAACTCACTGTTATCAGGCACCAGCTTCCTCATCTACATTAACCCCGTGCTGTGAGACGCACTGCTGGTGCTGAGCCTATAATTAATGAAGGGTGAGAGAGAGAGAGAGAGAGAGAGAGAGAGAGAGAGAGAGAGAGAGAGAGAGAGAGAGAGAGAGAGAGCTGGTGGGGTAAAGGAATGGTTGAGGGTAGTCGGTAGTGTCCAAATAATTTTACATTTGGCATCAACAAATGTGATCCCATCTACTACCTTATTAGATACTTTGAATTTATTTATTACACACCATATATGTTGTGAATAAGTTTCTACATTCATTCATGGCTAACTGTGGGAAGGGAATGAGGCTTGTGCGCCCTGTTCCACTTTGACAGATTTTCTAAAACAAAACCAGGCGTACGATGTGTGGCTTCACAAATCTGTTAACAGGAAGCATATTTGGGTCATGAAGATTTGATTAGACATCTGTATTGCCCACACAACTTCACAGACATACATACACATATATGAATCCACAGAGTTTTAATGCACATGGCCACTGATGTCTGAGGGGAATTCCTGACCTGGCTGGACCAGTCGGGAACTATTGCTCTAGAGAATACTAGGTGCAAAGATTGTGGAGCTGCACCAGATTCACTGGGCCTTAATCTATTGGAAGCTTATCAACTTTTATCTCATACATTAAGGTTATCTGCGCAACAACATTATCCAAACATGTTTGATAAAAGTGATAGATTCAAATATCAATTGCAAATCGGAGAAAAATCAAAGCCACAGGAAATCTTGGATTGAGACCGTGAAAGGAAAGGAAAATAAGTTTTTGTTTAAACATAGATAGAATGGAAATGAGGCAAATGTTTTGACAGCATTTTCTGCAATAGCTGTCATTCCCGAGGGCAGAAAGGGCTCATGAGCCACGGTAATAACGGGCGAGAGGACGATGAAGTTTTGAAAGTACCAACTAGGTTTAGAAGAGCCCCGCATTCATAAAATCAATGTAGCCTGAGGATGAGAGAGGAAATGGGTGCAGAGCATTGCAATGTCTTGATCGCTGTCTGGAGAGGAGCACACTCTGCTGATCAATACAGATTTATTAAAGAGGAGCAGTCAAATGCTTTTCATGCTTTTCTTGGGAGGAAAAATACCACAGACACATGTACATCAATTAACTGAGTCATGTGTACTTTTAATGTGTTTTTAGCTGTATTCATGTAATTTTGAATGACATTCTACCAGAAATGACTTTAAATGCATCTTAACTGATCTGCCACCACTCTAGTGCACTCACCAGCCTGCGCTATATTATTGAACTCTCCAGACGGATGAATGCTTTTTTCCAGGCGATCACCTGTCGTTGCATAGTTCAGTGTGACACTGACAGGTGTTACCTTCCTTGGCCCTTTTAATGGCACAGGAGTGCCGTGCCGATGGTGTGCCAAGAGATAGCAGGTGTAGGAAATGCAACATGTTAAATATTTGTCAGGTTGTGTACATATGGGGCAAGGTCAAAAGGACCAAAAAACATCATTATTCACAGCTTAAGTTGCAGGGGCATGCTATCAAAGAGCAATGAGTCGAGTGCAGCCATGTGAAAAGTAAGGACTTGATGGTTTTTCATCTTTACCTCCCCATTTTCCAGCGGCAATGAGGAATTCATGCCCCGTGAGCAATTGAACATATCTATACAAATGTGAAGAGACAGATTTGCTATGCACTACCAGCAAGGTTATGTAAAAATCAGAGGGTGGGCAATGCAGACACAATTCGTCACCCATGTGCCACATTTCTGAGCAAACCACTTTTCAAGTCAAGATAATGAAGAAGCCCCCACACACCCCCGCCCAGGCCCCCCTAAATACACACACACACACACACACACACACACACACACACACACACACACACACACACACACACACACACACACAGGCAAGCACGCACACTTTGTCTAATACAGTACATCAACTCTCCTGGAGCTGTCATGAATGTAGACAGCCAGGCAGTGGCATCTATTCATAATCAATTCAAAATGGTCCCTGCCACTTTTATTGAATTTTACATCAACAGAAGGGACAATAAAGATGATGAGTTTTGGTGGGCGGACACTTGAAGAAAACCATGCTCACCAAGGCAAACTGCCCCTACATAGTGTGCATAGCCTGATGGGAAGGACTGTGTGGGATTGCGCATGTAGGTGGCGTATACAGTAGAGATGTGTACTGGAACAGTGAGCTGGATCAGCTAGTGTACAGTGAACATTTTGAAGGAGACTAGTCCTGTGTGATTCTTGTCTAGGGTGGCAACAACAACTAATCAATTAAATCACTTATAAAAATAGTTGGCAACGAATTTCATCATCGATTAGTTGGATCTATGTTATGATGCACGACGCGCTGTGGCAACGGCTCCGTGGGGGCAGTAACCAGCCAATGACCCAGCTTGTAGCTAACACAATGAATTAAGGAGAATGATGCCGTCTTCTTCAGACTCTTCAGAGTCTCTGGAGTAAGCATTTGAAACGTGTCAAAGGCAGAGACTTAGCGATACAGCGAAGAAAAGGTAAACGCACCATTACAGGTTCTAATTTAAAAACAAAGAACTGAAATACCTTCCGCTTTGTGATGAATCAGTGTAGCCGGGATGCTGATAAAGCTATTTGGAAGCTAATGTATAGTAAAGCTAATGTCCAGCTACGTTGATCCATCGCAAAATGGAGCGTAAACAGACGGAAGGTATTTCTGTCCATCTCCTTTGTTTTTAATTGTACTTGTAATCATGCAACAATAGACCATTTCACAGTTGCAAACTTAAATATTACATTTTGTTTCCAGTTGCAGTGTATGTGAATGACATCAGCTGACAAGAAGTAAACATGGAGTTAAATTGTTGCCTTGCAACGCAATTCCATTAAAATGGTATATAGGGTAATGTAATGTACTCTACAATAAAAGCAACACATTTAAAAAAGGGTATATAGAAAATAAAAAGGCAGTATACTCTAAAATATATAAGTAAAATAAAAAAATGTGTAGGAAAATAGCATTGCACAAGAATACAAGGAATATGTTTTGTTTGTTCAATAAAATGTAATTAAACAAAAACCATACCACTATTGGAAAACAGAAACATTGACCTATTAAAGATATATGTGATTGGCTATTAAATTACATCTATGTATAGGGCACTTCAGTAGCAGCATAGCAGTAATATCATGTTTTAACTGGTTGTTATGTCAACGATGGAAGCAGAGGACACAGAGAGGCAGCCAACAAATGCAGTGAGACAAACAAAGTGCTAGCCTTGCTTTAATGGCATCCCCGTGAATAGCCGGAGAAAATGGCAACGTAAGAGGCAGTTAAGTGACTTCTATCTCTGAAAGCCTGGGGCAGAGACACAGGGGAAGAGCAGTCCGTGTCCTGAAACATGGATGTTTGTATCCAGAGGACAAGTCCTGGCCTCAGGGCTTTAATTTTACTCCATTAGGTGAAGTGACCTGGACAAAATCGGGGCAAACATGCTGGAAGAACAAGCTGAGAAAGACAGTGACAACTTTTTTTTTCTTTTTCACTTTGTGCAGAGGAACATCAGTCCCTAAACAATTGCTACTGTCTGATGGACTGGCCCAAAGGGAAAACTTTTATATGAGTGTATGTGTGTGTGATTTTTTCTTTATGTGTGTGCGTGTGTGTGTGTGTGTGTTGTTCATATATGAGTCTTTTGAGTTTTGCTGTCAGATATGTGTGCCAGAGCTTAAAATGGCCCCCAAAAAACAAAGGCCATGTTGGACATGACGAACAGGGATGAAACTCAAAGTGGAAAATGCTCTGAGCAACAAAGATCTTGTCTCTATGTCTGTCCTACGTGATCCGATCACAAGTGGACCAGTGAGTTCATACCTAGTATTAGAATGTGTCTCCACATGCCATTCGAGTGACCACTTGTGATCTGATTTCACTTCCCTGCTGCAAATCAACAAATAGCCTACATCTTTTCTGTTTCCAAAGACCAAATGCGTTGTTTATTTATACAAAAGCACCGGCAAGCTATTAAGCTATATAACTATATTTTCAGCTAATTTGTTGATTTCCCCTTTTTGATGCAGTGTAGACCACCTCAGATCCCTCAGACCACCTCCGAATGTGATCTGAGCGTTCGGATCACAATGTATCCTCAATGCGTCGTGGGTGCAATAACACCTGTGCTTACAACTGTCCACCTGTGATCGGATCACCCAAAAGACACATGTTAATGCCAGGTCTGAACATGGCCTATGGCGCATTGGCAGCGATCATGGGTGTTTTTTTGAACATGTAATGCTGTTGTGTTTGTGCCATGCATGTGCGCGGGTGTAAATAGATTCTAATTATTGTTGCATCCCTATTCTGCACTCTGCGGTCGAGTGGCTGAGTGTGACGGACACAGCTGCGAGGTGTCAGCGGGTGTCTTGGAATGGTGTGCGGCGGAACGACAAAGCAGCTAAGGGGACCTGCTTGACACACAGCACTGGCCTGATATCTCCCCCTACTCTCTCTCTCTCTCTCTCCTTCTCTGTCTTTCCCTCTTGCTATCCAAGCCTCTAGCCTTTTCACCCCGCTCTGATTAATGAGTCTTGTCAGGTACCGTCCGTTGCCACTCAGACCAATTAAGACATTACGCTTTTCCACATGGCTTCCTGCTCTTAAACAAACAGCAGGACTGCCGGGGTCCATCCTCTCTCTTGCTCCCGGCAGGCGCAGAGTCTCTCGCACAATCAGTGTCCTGCTGACCCAGCGGGATCTACGCTTGTACTCACTGGGCAGGACAGACAGAAAGACGGACTTGAACTGGGCCTGTTAGCCTCCTACGGTGGAACCCAGCACAGAAAAATGGAGCAATCAAAGACGAGTGTCAAACACTCCCTGTGCGACAGACAGCCCTCCACGGAGATCCCTTCCTGCTCTCTGTACGTCTGCCTGCAGGACGCCACTGCAGGACACCGACAGGTCTGAAACAAAGTCTTAATTGGATCGACCACTAACTGGCTTACCAGTGCAACACGGGGGAAAGCAAATTACTTGCTCGACTTGATTGGATGCTTTTAACCCCGATTCTCAGCAGACCCTTGAAAGTTAATTGTCTCTGACCCTCTGCAGCCCATGTCAAGAAACTCTCCAGACCTTGATTGAATACATTATCCTCCCTCTGAAGTGGACAATAAAACATCGTCCTTCAAGATAGAGTGGCTTGTATTTGTGTAATCAACGGTAATACCTAGTCAGTGCAGCTTCAATGCAAATCTGTCCCCTGCGCTTGTGACATGCCCTAACGAGATTAGCCATGGATATCAGCTAGTCACATTATTAAGTACAGGAGAGAGGGACAAGGATGAGCTCTTAATGTGCAGTGATTCGTTCTGTGTGTCCAAGCGTGTTTCTGTGTGTGTCGAGGACGGGGCTGAACGCCTACAGCCTTTATGTTTCTGTGCCTGTGGTGGTGTTCGTAGCCATCGCCTCACGTTAGAATGCCAGTCAATCAAGTGGCGGGGGCCTGTCTCTCATCAAGGTGCTATGCATGATTGCCAATGCTTGGATGCGCAGGAATTTGCACCTCCCCGAAGAGAGTCCCCCGCTGAGAGGGGAAGGACTCATCTGTCACACAGACAACCGTACCAATCAACAATGACAGATGTGCAGTCTGGCTCAAACGGATGACAGCACAGTACAGGAGGCTGAACAGTAAATACATGTGGGGACACTGACATACAGCTGGCATTATGTGTGGCGATGATACTCAGGGTATGTAAAGTGTGTAACACAGAGGTATGTATATTGATTATTTTCTGTTTTCGTGTTGATATTAGTATTATGGCTGTCAACAAATATTTGAATTATATATTGAAAATATATATATATATATATATATATATATATTTTCTAATATGAAAATGAACATCGGTCGCAGGGAGAGGGACAAATATTGTATGAGCAAGCATTACGTCACATCATGTAAACAAACCATGTACGCTATGGATTAGACTGGGGACATAAACACTTAGAAGATGGGTTAGTAATGCTTGCCATATTCCGTTTGTCATTTTTGAATAGAAAACACAACTTCTATACTGTGCTATTTACTGTAAATGACATTATAGGCAATAGCAAGTAGGAAACTTTCAGGCGGTCTCCTGGCGGTCTCCCTCCAGCCAAGCTGCAACCGTATTAAGATTTTGGTAGTGCTCCTCATTGCGACTCCACAAATCAGCCGATACTCTGACATAATTTTTACAGCCCAAATTAGTATCAGCATTTTAATCACAATAATCAAGGACTAGCAGGGAACAGTGACGGCATTTTGCAAAACAATGCAAATCACAACAACCTTAAATATTGAAAAGCAAAACATACTCAGCATCTCAGGTTGTTAACTGATTCCCTGTGTTTTTTCTATTCTGAGCCTGGATGTTTATGAAATATGCACAAACAGCTACAGCTTTCGCCATATACATTTTCAGAAAAAATGTACTGTTGTGTATCTTTTCTGTCTGTAATCATTTTCTTTTGTTGAACCCAGTCACATTCTCATCCATTTCGCTCCCCGGTATAGTGCCATAGGCTTTTAGAACTTTGTTAAGTCTTTTGACCTGTAACAGAATGAAAAGGCAGAAGGCAGCTACTGCAGCACTCAGGACCAGGGAAATTAGCAGAGAGGGAGGTAGCGGAAACTGGAGGAAAGGATGGAGCGATGGAGGGAGGGGGGGGGGGGTTCTATGTCACTGCAGTCCCATATTGTCCCCAGAAAATAGAAAATGTCACTCTGCCCTTGGGAGGCAGCGCTCCGAGGCGAGACTCATCTGTCTGACCGCATTTACCGAGATGTTCTTTGGCCAGATCCAGAGGAGCCCGGTAGGCGTCCCACTGCACTTTGTCTGCCTACCAACACCCCTCACACTGATTGTTTCCCATGGACTTGATCTTTAAGCCACACAATAGAATTTATTTTGGAAAGATATCATGCATTAAATCATATTCACATTTCTACGCACAGCAGCAAGGAACCCACAAAGTACATTTATTGGAAAAGTCAAAAGCTGCATTGTACATCTAAAATAACAGGCTTTCAAAAAGTAAAAGAAAGGACAATATAGTCCGCACGGATTCACTTTTCTTTTTCCAAGCACGTCTTGTGAGATACATTTTTTTTTGAGAGGAGTAGGCAGTGTGCTCCGTCTCCATCTCCAGCTGTTGATGTACTGGGCTGAGTGGCACCATCTCAATCTCCACCATCGCCTCGCTCTTCTGGCACTGCCAGCACCTTTTCCAAGAGCGCATCTTTGACACCTGTGTATTTCACCAGCTAAACAATACTCAACACAGAGGTAGGGTCACATGTCCGCAGTATTACAGTCACGCAGTTATCATCCAAGCCCTCAGTAAACCGGGCAGTTTCTCATTTCAACAAATGCAATGAAGATGAAAATATGCAATTGCTAATAATCCCAAAGGGATGTATCACCCATATAAAATGTCAATTTGTGCAACATAAGCTTTTGATATGGATAAAACTCTCATTGTCTTGCATTGGGATTCTTAGAATGGCTTGTGTTCATAAATTAGTACATGAATACATAAATGCGAGTAATCCTCTAATCTGGTACATTTTTGTCATGCCGAAAGGCAAGCTGCGTCCGCTGCTATGGATTAAAGCAGCTCATTAAAGAGAGGCATCCATGATTGAAATAGGCCACAAGCTCTTTTCTCTGAAAGGAATGGAAGACAAAGGAGCTCAAGGAAATGAATGGTTTATCAGGTCTGGGCAGAACCCTCGTCTTGTCTACCATAAGCCCCAAACACGACATCGGCTGCATCGACTCGGCTGAGCACCAAGATTAAATGGCTTATTGACTGCGACCGGGGAGAGGCATCAAAAATGTAGACTTGTAGAGCAAGTCACCTTCAGATGTCATCCAACCAACAGAATGTTCGAGACACACACACACACAGGGATGCATCGCTAAGTTTTTATACCAACGCTTGATTTTGTTTTCAGTTCAAACAAAGCTGCCACGTCCAAGTCTCATCGTGCACTTTGTCGTCTTCTTCAATATTTACCTCTAGGTGAATCCGGCTTTCACAAAGCAAAAGAGGCCATATTTAAAGAGTCAGTCTACAGCATAACATAAATAACCTGCATTACACTTGAGGAATGACACTTTATTAAATGTTGAAATGCCATCTCTTCCTGTCTTTCCTCCTCTGAAAGATTCATAAAGGCCAGCTAGTGACTGTGTCACCTCTGAGAGCAGGGTAGACTTGCTGGAATTGGTGGACTGGAAATGCGATGTGGCTTGTCGTTTCAACAACTGATCACCCCCCCCCCCCACCCAAATCACTGACATTAGCTCCTCAACAAGGTTCTCCCTAAAATTCATTGGGCGTGGGGGGCTTAATAATTTATAAGGACTCTGGGGCAAAGAAAGAATGTTTATCTGGCAATAGCAGCTGTGGGCCTCTTGAAGGTGTATTCTGCAGCTTGTCAATATGGTTTCCCCCGTATAGGCTGTGACATTAAACTAAATAGGTTATTGACTGGCAGGTGAGTTGTCAATGAGGCTGCTACAATGCACACTCACTAGCTCACTGACCCAACCTGCTCTGTATCAGTGGTCCATAAATCAGAGCATAATAGATTCACATCTATGCCTTCTGTTTCCCTTTGCAACCTTTATTTGTTTTTAATTTGTACCGATGGTAATCCCAGGGCTCCGCTCAGATATACAGACGCAATAACAGTGAAAATGCCACTGCGTCTCCCAGGGTGTTTGTCATGTGCTCACTGTGCGCATGGCTTCTCCCAGTAAGTGTAAAATGGGCATGTTAGTGGACAACACCTTAGCTAGTAATATGAGATTGCTTGTGGAATCACTTACTCAAGTCTATCGAATGCACACACACACACACACACACACACACACACACACACACACACACACACACACACACACACACACACACACACACACACACACACACACACACACACAGACACACAATGAGAGACGAGGTCGAAATTAACATTGGACCAAATTGTCCAGTGGTGTCCACTGCAGAACTGCATCTGCTATTGTTACACTTCACATCGTTTTTTTAAACTTTAGCCAAAAGATAGGTTTAAAGTAATGGCAAAATACATTACGGTTGAGGAATGGTTAGGGGTTATGCAACAAAAACGCCCCATACCCCAATCTCCACACCCTTACTGTCCGCCTCATCAAATGTCTGGCACACTACTTCCTGTGTTGTACTGCTCGTTGTCATTGGATGTAAATCACGAGGTGCAGATTGGTCCAATATGGACACAATTAGGGAAATGGGCTTGGAATAAGTTATAGTCACATTGATGAATAAGGATGGTAGTTGCCAATGTATTACCCAGCCTTACTTTGTACTATTGTCCTTGGCCTCCCAAACCTGTGTCATTAGTGCTGTACTGAGTGCAGTGCCTGGTTAACCCCCCCCCCCCCCCACCCTCTCGAAACCACCCCCATCAACATCCCATTTGTTAATTGGAATTTAATAGTGATTTAAATGTTCATAAATTATATTGTAAAAAAAAAAAAGAAACCTGGACCTTTTCTGTATTTAACCAGATACATACTTTTTCTAAAGGCTAGTTTGTATTAGGCTTGACACCGGTAACAGCCGCACATACAGTACTGCAACAGCTTATGCAGTTACTCCAGGGTTTGTGCAGATTCAATTCTGTTTGCTTATCTTAGCTCTTTCAGTGTTTTAATGCTGTACCTCTACATTTACACCGGGAGAAGATAAAACCAACGTGTAGATGTTAAATAAACAATATGTATGTACCCCTGTAGATAGGTGCCACATCACCAAGCCATTCTTTTGAAAATGCAGGACTGTTAGAGAAACAGAATAGTGGGGAAGAGAAACACAATTACCATGAGCAGCCATTTCCCACATTTTGTCGACCAATCTTGGCAGTGCTGCGTTTGATCGATGTAAGGCCACCTGCCACGCCGAGAGGTGTGCTTAGACACTGGAACATGCTGCCAGCCAGATGCAATTTGCTTAATGTTGTGTAGGATATTGCTACTTTAATGATAGAATATCAGGTTGCAGGTTTCCTATAGTGCAGCAGAGGAATGAGGAGAAGATGCCAGGAGAGCAAAGTGAAATGGTGAATAGTGGAATGTCCGCTTGGAAAAATACAAGGATGTTGCAATAAATCAAGACTGGAAGCTGAAACTGTAGCAGCATGGCTCATTTCACAAAAAAAGAAAAGCAGCGTGGGTGAAAACAGACACGATTTCTCCACAACATTGACCACGCAAGCTGGGACCCCAGTTAAAGTCCAGGCCAGATGAGGAATGACATCACAGCTTACTGGTGACACCAGCTCCTGCATGGTGCCAGATGTGGTGATCCAAGTTTGAGTCACTAATTTCATTTCATTTTGAATTAAATTATGAAAAGATCTCAATTCAAGCTTTCAGCTTTTTAACTTTCCAATTTTGCCCTCACCTTTTCTTGAACAAAAAAACCATTGTGATCCAGAGAACCAGAGCAAATGGATTTCCAAACATGGTAATGTATCTCCTCTTCTTCGCCGCCTTTCCTGTATTTACTTTTAATTTGTATTGATCTTTCGCCTGCACCTCAATTTTGCCGATGTCAGAAAGGTGAGGGAGCATTACAATATACAATACTTCTCTTCTCCTCCCTTATCGTGGAGGAAATGAAAAGCAAATGGCACCTTTGTCCAGGACGTGAGATCGTCCAGGCGGAAGGGCTTTAAAGCGCGGGGTGAAATTGAAAAGGTTGCAGGTTCACATCCCTGGACAATGACAGCCCCTCTGCCTCCACTCTTGCAGCTCACAGAAGATTAGAAGAGCGAGAGAGATAAGGAGCGGCATTGGCTAAATGTTTTTTTTTTTTCTGGGCTGGACAGATCGAAAAAGCTGAAGTGCTCCAGTTAGCCAGAAGACAGACAAATAGACAGAGACAGACTGGCAGAGCGAGGACACAAAGTAAATCATTGAGAACTGACCTTGACTTGATTGTTGTGCGTAAACTGGTCTGCTGGTTTAAAGATAAAAAAACTGAGTACACAAGATCTATAATAAAACAAAGAGTAGATTCAAAAGACATATATTAGTATATATGGTAAGAAGTACAACAGAAGACGTCTGATGTGGTGATACCATCGTTATTCTGGAGTTCTAACTGTAAAGCGCAATTTTTCCACACACATTAGGACTGCTGCAATTAGTAGGCGCTATCTATGATGTTGACGCTGAAAATGCGACGACATCGATATTTGGAGTCGAAGCTGATGTTTTTTTTTTAATCTTTGGTCCTAAAGCCATTAAGTCATCTGCCTGTTGCTTTAGAAATATCATTGAATCATTGTTTGAAGGGAAATTTTGCCAGAGTTTACAACTAGCCCTGTGTCACTGCAGCACGGGCAGTACATGCAGATGAACGGCAGAGATGTCAAAGATGTGTTTTTCAAATAATAAAAAATGGCGGAAAATCTAGTCATGCTCCAAAAGGCTTTTTTTGCACATTGAAATTTCAAGTCAATCAGACCAAAATCGTGTTTTTGGGAGGTAGTTTACAGCGCCACCATGTGGCTGATTGGAGTCATATTTCTTGAGAAGCATTTGCATATGATTTCTAGTTATTGGGCCAACTTCCATGTTTCTAGCTCATTCCAGCTCACAGAAATTTGAGTCGCGGCAACAGACAACAAATATTTTCAACGGCAAACTGACACAAACTCAATAGGGTTCTGTCCCTTGGGGGCTTGAACCCTAAACAATTTAAAAAAATTATCCGACGATTTATGCTGCTTTTTAAAAAAATGCTTTTGTAGAGCGAATCAACAGCCATTCTGATTCTGAAAGATCAATATCAAATAACCCTACCACTACAGAATAATTACCACTACTGACTCCATGTATACTTTAAGAATATAGGGAGCATATTTTTTGCATGTGCAGAATGCACATAGCACATCTCAATAAGCACATATCAACCTACAGTTTAGCCCTTTAATATGTGTACTTTTCTTTACATTTTGTTTTGTACTGCATTATACAACGACATACAGGTTGTCAAAATGAAATCAACTTAAATCAAATTGAAAATTTTAAGGAAGATTAATGGTTGGATTGTTGGATTTGTTAGTGGCAGCCCCAACACACAAACACACACAAATTCTCTTGAGCAGTGCAACTTCTTTGTGCTTTTCATGACCCACATAAAATATGATAATGCATGCAGTCAGCCTGCAAAATAGGTGAGGCTGTAGGGAAATGATGAAGTGCACCACAGTGCGAAGGCCACCCCGCACGTTGCTACTTAGCAGACATCCTGCTGGTCCCCTGAGATACGCACTGTCCTCCTTACTCACTCTGCGGGCCACTCAGCCTCCAAATTAAAAGCTAAACGAGTCACTATCATTGTTGCATCTGCAATTTGGTGTAAATATCCACAGTGTGTCCTCAAGATTTAGCTTCAATTGTTTGTCTTTCCCCAACCAAATGGCTTAGCATTATGAAAGAAATATTGATCAATTGATGTAGACAGGCAAGACATTAAAAAAAAACAGTTTTTCCACAATAAACAGCAGTTTATACTTAAATACGCTTTGAGTTATTCCATTTGAAGCTGCTTACTGCGCACACACTGTAAATTCCATCTTCCCAAGGCTACAGACTTTTGCCATAACATTACCATATTTCCTGCCAGACACGGCTTTTCCCCGCCAACACCGATCTCATCATTCTACCATTTAGACACTTCATACTATAGCAGGATGAAAAATGTCCACACTTATTTCATCTCACAAGCAACCAGTCAATTTCACTAAGAGCTCAAAGAGAGATAGAGAGAGATAGAGAGAGATAGAGAGAGAGAGAGATAGAGAGAGAGAGATAGAGACAGAGAGAGAGAGAGAGAGAGAGAGAGAGAGAGAGAGAGAGAGAGAGAGACACACAGGTAGGAACTGCATAAAGGGAGAAAAGCTGTTCTAAACAAGCCTGCATTTTTATTTGCCTTAAAAGAGAATTATTAAAGTTCAGCTTTCGGCAAGTGATGTTCGTCCATTGGTCTGTCAGTCTGTGTTCTCTCTTTTCTACCAAGTCTCCTGTGGGTTCGGACCCACCTGATGTTTGAATTAGATGGTTTAAATGACAGGGCCGCCTCAGAGAGACGCCCACAGGCCCTGCTCTCCCTGGGTTTCAAAGGCCCAGCGACCCGGCTGCTGTCGGCTGTCAGGGAGGAGATGGGAACGTGTGGCGGCAAGATAACCTGTACAGGACAGAGCCCAGAGTCGTGTGCCTCTTTGACAGGCTTATTAACGGGAAACCGCCAAGGAAAAAGCCCCTATCGGCAGAGGGATCAGGGGAGAAGAAACCTTCCCTTATCACCAAGACACCAGGGATTAAAGCCTGGCCTGCTCTGATAAATTAATTATTCTCTCTTATCTGTCATGTTTAAAGACTGTCAGACAAACCCACCTAGAGCCACAGCGCTGGACAAGCTGCGCTACGATGAGAGAGGAACACGACAAAATCAGACTATGCTATATGTGCACATCTAGTTCTCTCTGAATACTCCTTTGTCCAGTCTGCTTGCTAGGTGAAAACAAAGACAAAAGAAAACGGCGTGGTTAGACTTTTGAAGGGAAAAGCTTAGGAGAAATTCAATTTGAATGAGGCACATGGAAATTCTTATGTATTTCTAATCATCAGCATGATATTCTGTTCAACAATAAAAATACTAAAATGCAGTATTTATGTTCCCTTTGTGTGGTTTGTATGGATACTTATACATTCTTAGATATTATGGAGCCGGCCCGGACTGGCTATTGGGAGCACCAAGAGAATTTCCGGTGGCCTGGCCAATGTTAAAAATGCAAGATGAAATGGGTAAATAAAAGCAAAAACACTCGTCACTCATAACCGTAGATAGCCAGCCTGCCCCGCCATCTTTTAACCTTATGGTCAAACGCAATTGGTCGCAGGCACGCAACGCATACATTAACACAACGTTCAGTGTGTAGCGCAGGGGTATTCAATTGAAGTTCAACGAGGTCCAGTTTGAGAGAATTTCCTCATGCAAAGGTCCGGAACATCACAGTAATGTCTAACATGCGCCATGATTTAGTCCCGTATATATTGAAGTAGCCTAGCAGTTGTATTAACGTCTGTATGTAGTCAACAACTGACTGTCGATGAAATAAAGAAAGTTCAATTGAATAATATCTCAACAATATTTATTGTCAGATTTCAAATTGAACT
The DNA here is from genome assembly GCA_032191485.1 of Leptoclinus maculatus. NCBI lineage: Eukaryota > Metazoa > Chordata > Actinopteri > Perciformes > Stichaeidae > Leptoclinus > Leptoclinus maculatus. The sequence goes on from JAVDOI010000284.1 coordinate 18,093, forward strand.
GGATGAATATATAAATAATACATACTCTAATAATAAATAAATGATCTTCTCTCGCTTCAAGTAAAATCAGGGCTGGATTAAAGAATACATTAAATAACAGAAAGCTTTTGAAAAATGTGCATCTTAAAATAAAGTATTTAATTTTAGAAAAAATAATTGAATTGCCCTGAAGCTTTAAATTCAGTTAATTCAGGTGTGAAGTGATGTCAACCAAAAAAAACATATTATATTTTTCTCATCTTCTAAAAAGAGAAATTTGTGTGCAGGGACTGTCTGTGGTTATTGAAACCACTTGTTTCCCTTCTGTTAACATCATTGTTGGTCAGTGAATACGTGTGTTAGGATTCTGATCATATTGGGCTCTTAGATTGTTTATTATCTGTGACTTCATTTCGGATGTGAGTGTTTACGTTTGCTCAAAACATTTGTGCTTTGTCTCGTAGTGGCACTTCACATTACCGCTTTTAATTATGGCCACGGTCTTTGACCATATGAGACATACTGGTTTTGAACCGCCCGTGGGAAGAATTAACCGATAAGAGTCTGTCCATTCTTGGTTAAAGACTCTGGTCTTGCTGACCGCTTTTTCTCTTTTTGGAGAACGCCATGTGAAATACCTTCTGACTCACGTAATTCTCCTACTCTTCGTTCTCTTTCCTCGTCTCTCCCCCGTGTGTGTGAATATCACTGGATTCTGGATACTTGTCTGGGTCAGTGACCCCAGGTGTGCGTGGCTGAGCAGTGTAGAGATGAATGGACAGGTGAAAGAGAGAAAAAGAGAAAAGATGGGGCTGAATGGGAGGACATTATAAAAGAAGAAAAGTCCTTGAGGAAAGTGCAGCTAAATATTGCAAAGTTACAGATATGTTCATGAGCTAGGGACATGGTTATTGTAAAAAAAAAAAAAAGCAGGGCCGACATCAGCACGTCCTAATACCACCATAGTTTTTAGGAAAGCAGACGTGTATGCATGGAAACATGGAAAATAAAGACCTGTATACTCCTTCCTGTCAGTCTACAATCAAAACCTGAGGGATCAGTGAAATTCCAAACAAATCATCAAAGGCAAAAAAATGATCCTCGGCCCTCTGAACATGGTTTACCTTAAAACAAGGAAGTCCTGAATGCAGAGACATGCACTGCCTGTGTCATAACCTGCCCTTTAATGCCCTTGAGGGAGCCGCTTGAAGTCTGTCAGCGGTGCTCACCTCCTGCCTGACTGGGGCAGAGAGGCAGCAGCGTACCTGGAGGGTGATTGACAGGCTGGGCAAGTCAGGGGCTTCACTAGCACCGCTGCAATAATAGCAAAATGTGAATGCTGGGAATATTAATGTCCTTCATATTTTATTAATTCTGAATCCGGGGGATATCAGCTTGGTGCTTTATGAAAAGAAAACATCAATCCTGCAGAGGTAATGAGCACAGGAGCAATTTGTGAGAGGGGGGAGGGGGGGGGGGTAGACAGAGTGGAGAAGGGAATGTGAACCCCTCTAGTTATGTACTGAGCGAGATGGAGAAAACCAATATTTGTCCGTCCGCTGTCGGGTATGACTGTGCCGCAGGGAAGAAACACTGCATACTGGCTATTGCTGAGGTGCCTCATCTTGCCTAATGTGACAATTTTTGTTTGACACCCCGTCCCTCTCTATTTTTATATATCCTGTGTGTCTGCACATGATTGCAAAGACTGTGCGCATGGGCGTGTGTTTGTGGGTTTCTGCTTGTGTCTGCCTTTGTGTAAGTGTGTTTTATTTGCTTGATTGAAGTGCGGGGGCTTTGTTGTTTTCAAAGCTTGTCACATATTTTAAAGCTTCAAATTGGCATGACAGCGCACCGACAGCATTGAGAGTGACACGTGGTTTCATCAAAGCATGCATATGGAACAGTGGGAAACTGCTGTCAAGGTCAAGAAAACATGAAACAGGGATGCAGCCTGTTGGAGCATTACAAAGTCACAAAACATGTGCCGAAGCATTTCAGACCAGCTGGCTCTAAGATCTCATAAGTCCAAGCACAGGTTTGATGGATTACAAAAGGACTTGTCATCATTTCTTTGCATCTCAATGGAGCATGACGTCAAAACTGATTACTGGTGTCAGGGTTGTGCCCCTGTGGAATTAAGAAGTAGCTTGATTGAAAGAAAACAGTGGAACGTCTGTTTTTGTGTAACTGAATTGTAACTTCCACTCTGGTGTCTCAAGCAGCAGATGTCTAACGCGTTCGTGTGGTTGTCTGTGTGTTATTGTTAGAGGACCGGGCAATTGATGCGATTATGTGACGTGAACAGATGGATGTAAGAATAATAATGACTGCCATTCCCCGCCACCATTCACTGTCATTTTATTGTACGGCTTTTCAGATAGACTTGATCTTACATATGGTGTACGGGCCCCCTAATTACTTGATAGATGTTTAGTATTCTCTGGGGCAGTACATTGTTCTCAAATGGGTGCAAGTAGACAGTTTAATAGTTTCTAGCTATAGCCTCGGTTGCCATTTCAAGAAGGCTATTATGTCTAATCATAAAACATCTGGAACATATCAGAATCTGCCTCTCTGCCGCAGCCATTAGGGGTCCAATCTCTCCGACTTCCCCCTCTGTGTTTATTTGGATGGCTCTAGGCTGAATAGCCAACCAAATACTTGAGACTAATAAAAGTGATAAATGATTTCTCTGTGATTCAATGAAAGTTCCAGCTCTTTTTCTCTGCAATAATAAATCATATTCCGAGATGCTGCCACTGGCCCATTCACAGTCCACATCAGTCAGCCGCTGTTCCTCACCAATGACATTTCATCCTCTTTCATCCTGATAAAAAAACACCCCACTTGTTATTAGTATTCTCCTTGCATCTAAAATACCACTACCCCCACATGTGAAACAATTGAATACATTCGAAAAAAGTTGAAGTGGCTCTGACCTGTACCAGCTTTGAGCATCTGTATTAGTTGTGCTGTTGTGTTTCACACGCTAACTGACATGGACACCTCCTGGGTAGCGAAGGCAATAATGCTGCAATGATCATGGCGTGCATTGAAGGGTCACTGTGAAATAGGGAAGTAAGCCGTGTGACTCAAAGAAAGTTCTAGTTACATTAACAAGCTAAAAAAGGATTCTGACATAAAGTGTAGCAGCTATATGCTTATTTTGGGCAAATGTCAAAACTTTTCATTGAGAGAATAGTGAAACTCAAACACTGTAATTGTAAAAGGAGGAAGCATGAGTTATAGCTGAATTATAGCCGGGAGCCACTTTAAAAGAAACTAAAAACATTGCGACCCCATTCACAACAGGCCTTATCTATTGATCTTAAGAGGACACTCCTGACCGTTTTTACTGACATTTCCATGTCACCTTATGTTCTAGAAAAGGTAAACCAGTCATTTAAAAGAGATATATGTTTGATACAGCGCGACTTTGATTGACGTATGTGTTGTTGAAAATATATAAACATCTTAAATACTTTATAAATGAGGCAAAATGAATGCTCTTAGGTGGGGTTAACTATGGAGGACAGAACCTGCCAAAATCAAATATAAATAAGAAATGACTTGATAAAAAGTAATTGGTAAAAGTAATTGATGAATGTGACATAAGTGCTATTTCTGTGCTTCTTTATCTATTTACCTTTGTATTTATTCCCATATTTATCAATGAATCCACTTAATTTAGAATTTTATTTTACTTATTTATTTTCATTAACTTTGTCATTTATTTAATATTTTTTTTATTTATATTGATTGATTTCATTTTCAATTTATTTTAAAGTGTATTTATTTACGATTCAATGCATTCGTCTTTTATCTATTTATGCATTTATTAATCATTGTGTCATTTCTCCTTTGCAGTTTTTACCTCTATTTATCCAGGCTAGAGCAGAGACTCCGATGCCAGGGTGGCGTTCTGGCTGAGAGGCACGGTGTGTTTCCGGGGATAAGCACTATTGATAATACAGATCATAAATTAGCGCGCAAGCTAACCATAACTTTCTCCAGGACCTGTGGCTGAGAAAATTGCATTGTGAAAGCAAGGCTTATCTAAATGTACATTACTGTATATAACATGAAATTTGTGTTGATCTACATTATCACCAGTGTTTATCCCCAGAAACGCTCCCTGACATTGGAGACTCTGCTTGAGTCTGTGAGGACTGAACCCGCTCCGCTGTACCAGCATGGAGGTTCCCACTCTCAAAGAGCTCAACCTCGAGGAGGAGACCAGCGGTGGGTTCACGAAACAGTACACCTGTACCGGAAGGGGGAAGAAAGACCAAAGACCTGAGGCTCCCTTAAGCAGCTCAGAGGTCTAGTGTAGATTTAAGTATGAAATAAAAGACTGGAAGAAATTCTGCAAATTTATTTGGCGACATTAATAAAATCAATACAAAATGTCAAGACTTTGGAATTGACTGCTTGACATGTTCTCTAAACAATATATAAGCAAAGCTTTATAATAATTCCCTTTGAAGTAGTCACATGATTTAACTATAATATATACATGTATAACTACTAGAATTGTTTCATAGGACAGTAGAGATTCATTTATAATAGTGATTTAACAAACTGTTAATGACAATGTTAACTATTATTAGCAAATAAGTAGGAAAATGTTCTATTAATTGAATCAGCCCTTAACTTAATTCCTGTTTCCAAACCATTGAACAAACCTTGGAATTAGGCCAGACCCCTTATTTGTATGTGGGGAGTCATTTGGAGCCAGGGAATAGTTCAAATGGGCTAAACTGCATGTTGAATAATTTAAGATTCTATTAACATTCAAATTTGACATTGATTTGACACAGTCAGGCCTCTGCAAAGTGACAAGATATAGCAAGATTGTGGAGGAAAAGAAGCCATGCCGTGGTAATAGTCTAGATGGCTTTTTGAGCAATTATTTATTTTAGATGGATCGTTTTCCTCTGATCTGTTTCGTATCTGTAAAGAGCTATTTCCCTTATACTGCATACAGATGGAATCAGGCAGACGGTAGATGGCACACACACAGGGAAAACCAACAAAAAGGCCCACCGAATGGCAGGAAGGCAAAAAAAAACAACCTGCAAGACAATATGTTGCTAGGATGATTTAATGTCACCTATTGTATGTAATTATTCTAGTAATGCATGTAGCTACACAATTCATCTTTCTCTTAATATTCTATTGTCCACTTACGTAGATATCGACGCACAAGTTCTCAAATTCAGATTTTACGTTTCTTCCCTTTCTGCAAGCCTCATGAGCTGGCCATCAATAACCTTTTCGAAGGCCAACAGAAGAGTGAAAGTAAACCAAACAGAGTAGGTGTTTGTGTGTGTGTTCATATGAGGGATCACAAATCAATAGCTTGGGGTCATCTTCTCCAGACAATCGTAACATTGCAGATAAAGCAGCACAGGCCAGGCAACCTCATCGCCTTTTAAAGATCTGTTTACACAGAGACAAAGACAGGGAGGAGAGACCTTTTAATAGGACAGACCTGCCACTTGCATTGAGGTCACTGGATTTAAAACTTACATTTACTGGACAGATGCCTGGTTAGTTCAGGACTGTTCCTTTTTTTTGTATTTGGATGTGAATCAGCTCTGTTGTCTGGATATTATAATGTAAAAATGTAATATAATCTTAGTGCCTCTTTAGATCCTTCATTTGAGTCCTGAATAAAACAGATTTCAAAAGTTGCAGTCATTAGCATTCAGACAGTGGCGCTGGCATTTACCTTGTAGAATACAAAGGAGATTTGTTCAGAAAAGAGTGGCTGTGCTCAAACCCAGGTCTGGTAAATACACAAACCATTCATACACACAAATTATATTAAAATCATAGATTAATTCAATTAAAAAAGAAAGTATTAAGCGATGTACAAAATCAGTTATAAGAAAGCCCAACTGAGTATAGGAAAAGATACAATACTCCTCTTACTACTCTGTTTTCCACAAAGCTGCCTTTTTTTATAGAATAAGACTGCAAAAGAAAGACTGTTTCTTGGCTTTATATTTCTAACACCTGGTGTCATTCTCCTCCTGTTGTATTGCTTTAAGTTAGGAGGCCAGTTGGATAATTGTATCTGTAGAGTAGGCCTGCAGTGCTATCGATGGCGAGAGGAAGTTTCATCAAAAGCAGATGAAATTACTTTCTTTTTTTTTTCTTTTCCTAGGTTATGAACAATGTTTGTCAAGTTTGACCAACAATATGGCTCCGTCTGTCAGATAGCTCGGGGACTTGACTTGGAAACTTCTTTTGGAAAATCAAAGAAAAAGAAAACAGTAAAGGCTTCAAAACTTCATCAGCAAATATAAGTCAATAAATCCTTTGCAGAAGATGAAGGCAGAAACATTGGTTATGCAAGTATGCAAATGTTGCTTCGAGCTACGCAAGATCAATCTCACACGTCTTTGCATTCCAGAATGCCTGAAAACCGCAACACAACGCAAGCGTGAGCTGCAGTCTGAGCGTTGCCGCTAAGGGCGCCATAGCGAAACAATAAAAGAAAGGTGACCCTTTCATGTTGGGTTCCACTCAAAAAATGATGACTGACCAGTTTTCTGAAGCTTTAGCTGAACATGTCCATCTGCATCGGCACATTTATGACACCTCATCAGCTCTTGGTGAGAATTCACTGCCTTGTGTTGCACTTTTATATGACGTACAAAATGAATTTCGAAAAAACAAAAAGAAAGGCTGCTTAAATATGTGGCCTGTAAAAATGACACTATTAGATGTACAGTCAATAGGACACAACAATGATTTGTCATCATATTAAAATTAGTTCATGGATAATCTAATACTGAACATGAACAACATAGACAGAAACAACAATTAGTCTTTCATTCTGAGGTCAGAGTGCCTCTCTTAACTACTACCTTTTCGTATCCTCAGAGAGAAATTTGTCTTTGAAATTGTCTCTGAAAGATGAGCTCGCAGTGCAGCCCTCTCTCTTGTATACAGGATCCTGCAGGCATGATGGCCCCTCGACTATTTGCCTCCACTCACTATTTAGCACCTCTCCATCTGAGGCAAAGCTGTTAACCAGAATGTTGCCCAGTTATCGGTATGACACTGCTTTGTCGGATGAGCAGTTGATTGATTGATCTGCTGAAGATCCATCTCGAGGGCATGATTGTGGACGTAGTCATTGTGACGCAACCCATTGGTTTGTTGACTGTCGCTATGAAGCCTTGAGTTTGGCGATTTAGCCGTCGGCATCTTAAATTACGTCCGTTGCCGTCTTGACTTTTTGCAACCGATGAACGGTAGTTACCATATTTGGAATGCTGAGGAGTTACATGTGCGGCTCTGGTAGCGGCAGCAATTTACTAAATGAACATCATGCTGTATTGAAGAAGACTTAAAACTAACCATTGAGACCATAAACTAATGTTTACAATGTTTACTGAGGTAATAAATCAAGTGAGAAGTAGGGTCATTTTCTCATAGACTTCCATACAATCGGGCTTCTATTCCAACCGGAGGGGTCGCCCCCTTTTAAGACACTTCCGCATTGGCTTCACTTGGCAGAACCGGAAGGTTGGTGCCTGGCTTGGACGGTATCTATTTTTTTCATCCCTTCCTGACATTTCAACGGGCTGTACGGTATATGACTATATAACAAGAATAGCTGGTCCACCTTAAAGGTCAGCCCACCTTAAGTGTTTCTTCCCTCTGCGCAGTAAGTACAGCAGTACACATTCCTCAACAGACGCCATGTGTGTTCCTTACTGTCGTCATTGAAACACTCTTATTAGCTTTATATTGCCCCCTTGAGGAATGACATTTGTTGCCTCCTCCAGTGCACAGGAACGCATTTTTAATATATTCGCCGCAGTTGTGTGTTGTGTGTGTAATACATTTCTCCTCCATCTAGATCTCACACTTTTTACCTTTATTAATAAGCCAATGGCAAAAAAGTCAAACTTTGAGCACATCTTTTTGACAGAACAAATTAGCAGAGCACATTGTGAGTAATGTTAGGAGAGATGGGAGTCACTGCTGTTGGCATTGGACAACAACCGCTCGGCCAGTGCAGAAGACTATTCCTGTTTTGAATGGGCAGCTTTAGGTTTATATAGAGATGCACCAAAGACATAAGTGAAAAACTAAACACTGTATTCCAGTCAATTTACAGCTCAATAAATATAGACTAAATAAAAAATCCTGTTGTTTTTATAGTAGTCTGACCACACATTAGAAACAGTTTTTGTAAGGCCAAGTAAAAGATCACATTAACTGCTGCATTGCATTTTATGCTACTAACCACCAATACCGTTGAAGTCATCTACTCAATCTCTTTGTTTATTATTCTCACTAACTCCGCTAACATCTAGTAATAAGTCAATTTGAAAGTCATTTGAAAAGGACCATTACCTGCAGTCGTTCCGTGCCTATGGAGAAAATGGGATGGTAATGAAATGCCATCCAAAGTCTTACGTTACACAGTCCACTTTTGTACATTCCCAAACTTGTAATGCCATCAGACTAATTGACAATGAAAATAGTCATTAGCTGCAGCCTCAGTTACAACCATAGTGATCTACCGCCGACATGTTCCTGTAATTATGTTTGATTCTGCAGTAATATCTTGTCAGGGTGGTGTGGAGAGCCAACAGAAGATCTCCTATATCTCAGAGGACCTGAGTGGCCAGGAAAAGCTCATTACAGAGACTCTCACATGCTGAAGAAAGAGCATGAAGAAATACCTTTATTTTGCTAAGGTGGGTCCCTGGTGGGACTCAGCAGCTGTCATTTACCATCAACTCCAGCTGTGTTAATTCCATATAAACCTCTGATTGCAGCAGACTGCAGTGTCTCCTGAGGACCTGGGGTGTGACAATCATCAGTCAGGCCTTGAAATGAGGCATTTTACAGATAGGGTTAATCCACCATAACCCACGGAAGTGCCAAGATCCCTGTTGTCATAGATACTAGCCCCTACAGCACAGGGGCTAGTCTCCACATGGTATTGAACTACGTTGTAAAAACAGATTTAAGGCATCCCAGTAATCCGGCCTGTTGTGGTAACAGTAGTTTACTGTGTAGTAGAAAGATCCGGTGTATTAAATCTAAATTCAGAATGAGGAACAGCTTAGCTAGCTTATCCAGGAGACATGATTGTGTTATTGCAGAAATTTGATTCCCTCTCGTGAGCCACCGCAATGTCACAAGATAAATCAATGACGGTTCACAGAATAGCCCCCAACTATCTTTCTTATCTTAAAGTATCTCAGAACAAGTTAAAACAGAACACATTACAATGAGAGTGAGGTGTGCAAGTGAACGGTTTCATGCAATGACCTCTGTTGCACTAGAGTGATAGATTGTCACAGCTTCTGTTCCTTTAATCCATCAAACAACCCCCCCCCCCCCTTTCCTCAAAAAAGAAAAAAACCTCAACCATGACGTTACCACACTGTGGCTCATCATAATGTGCCCTAAACTTAAAATGACATTATACAAGGAATTGCCGAGCAGACTGCATATATCCATCAGAAAGGAGATGAGAGCGTAGCTCATTTTTTGGAATCAAACCATAATACAGCCAACAGCCAGGGAAAATATGGGCAGCACTGTGAGGCTCTACGATGAATACATTATGAGGTGACGACCAAATAAAATCACACTTTTCCCCCTGTCACTTTTATGAGGCAACTATGTATATATGCAGTCATCCAGCAGATAAAAGCCGTTTTATGCATTCATGTCCAGAAATGACGCTTTCTGCGGGTTTCCACTCAGGGCTAAAAATAGCTAGATATACAACATCTTGAGAGAGGTGGATGGTGTTATGGGTGTAGTGTAGGGAGCATGGGAAGCAAATAAAGCAATACATGTTAGTGCACCGCGTTGAGAGGGAAAAAAATACAGTCTTTCCTGGATTAGATTTGTCAATTCCCATATTACAATCACTTAGTCATCGCAAGTAAACTGGAGCAAAATATGGAAATAGATGTATGGTCTGATGCATTGCATAGGTAGCTCTATATAAAACATTTTTGAGAAATTGGCAACCAATTCCTGGCTTTTGGTTGCCATCAGTGGAAACCACTTTTTAACGTGTAACAAATAGGGAGAGGAGACAGCAATCACCAAAACGTGCACCCCGAAATAAATACACTCATGTGATGTAACATTATTCATGTTTATATATTACTGTTACAGTTAGAACTGGAAACAATTACTCAAAATACAAGGCAAATTAAAATGGCAGCCATATTTTCAGTTTTGGTAACCAAAAGCTGATACCTGGTTGCCAGCCTGGAAAATGCTTTAAAAAGGTCTCCCATACCTCTCTCAAAAAAGAGATTTTGAATCTCAAGAGACTTCCTGGTTAAATAAATGTTGAATAAATAAACAATTAAAACGTTGATGTTGAGCCCCGATCCCCCGATTTCTTTTAATCACAATATTTTTACACAAATATTCCCTGCGGCTATGAATATGGCTGGAAACATGAGCGTGTTTCAGAATCCAGGGCTGCAGATGGGACCTGGCCTCATCTACCGGAGTTGTCTATTAGACAGGTGACAGGGTTTCTGTAATCACCACCTCAGCAAAGTTCAGACAGACTATTACCTACCTACACACACTGGCGCACACACACACACACACACACACACACACACACACACACACACACACACACACACGCCCTTCTATAATCAGTGTGGCTGGCCAGACTTCCCTCATCATTACCCCTGGAGACAGGAGATAGAAAAATCCCACCAATATCACATCACCCTCCTCTGGCGGATGGATAATGGTAGAAATATGGTGAGATTTATTTTTTCATTTTGCACAAAGTTGAGAACCCACAATGCACTCCATCATTGTTATTTACCCCCACCGCCCCACAAACCTGCCCTGAGGATGAATAATTTTGCATATGAGGTAGTGCAAATGATCACTGAATGAATCATTGTAAAGGGAATGCCATTTGTCACTGTACAGATACTGGACAACGTCGTGTGATGAATGAAACACAGGGTCAAATCTGTGACTAGAAGAAAAGCGAGAGCAGGATGGAAGGGCATAGACGGATGGAGGGGTAGAGAGGGGATGGAAGTCTGTGTTAATGATATGGTCATATGTACACAGCGGAGCTCAGATGTGATTAAGGCAATGATATGATGGGTGGTGTCAGTGCCGAGCTTAATGACTAATGCAATGAGATGGAATTGGAAGAGACACTGGTGTCAGGCTGAAGTGGAATAATGCCTGGAGCCTCTGCAGCAGCAGACACATGGAACTGCCACAATGAGCAGCCTCATGAGCACAAATCGTTCCGGTAGCTGAAGACTTAGACATGCATAATTAGCCTTACTGCAGAACAATACAAAATTGAAATTCAGTGCTTTTGACATTCTGTCAAGCAAATGATAAATAACCAGACAAAATAATGATGATGATTATTTCACTTATTTGTCATGACTAAGTAGCAACTGCTCTAAATGGATGCACAGAAAAAAAAAATAATCAAAAAATAACAGGAAAAAAAGAGAAATGTATCAACAATAGGACAATGACTTTGTGGAATAATGAGGACCCGGACCATCATGTAACAAAAGCATTCATAACACTGTGAACTCCAGCATCCTTGGTGGAGGTAAGGCTTAATAAAGGAGACATATTACGCTTATTTCTAGGTTTATGCTTGTATTTTGGGTTTCTACTGGAACATTTTCATATGATTTAATGATCAAAAAACTCTTTAAGGCCCCGATCACACCAAGAAGCATTGCTAGCAACGCATTGCTAGAAACGTGTCTCCCACAAAACCATTGTGTTCCTATGGTACCGCCTCGCATGGCGTGCGCTCACTCCTCTCTTGCGCCGCGCTTCGTGTTTCTTCAGCGGTTTTTAGACGCGCATAAAAATATCAAATATTCTCAACTTTTCAGCGCCAGGAGCAGAGTTGCATCGAGCGAGAGGCGGGCTTTACTACTTTACCACTGCCTTTCTGTTTTGATGCCGGTATATGTGGTAGGAGCAGACAAAGGCAGACAAAAGGCTGATATTAGCGTTTTTTTATTACGATTATCACAGCAAGACATCCATGTCTGCGTTGAATCCATCTTCCCCTGTTATTTACATTTGATCGCCTGGTTGTGCCATGCACCCCCGCTCCACAGGCTCATCAGCTGTTTTCCCCGACTCGGTTTGGGGCGTTTTTGAAGAGGCCGCGCCTGTTGCGACGCATCTCAGTGTGATCGGGCCCTAATACTGTCTGTCTGAATAAATCTATATTCAACTCTTTCTGAAACGCTCCCTTTAGCACATTTCAACGGAATTGAGTTTCTAGGTTCGTGCTTGGGTCCGTGTTGCTTTCTTTCAGCTGATGCAATTCACATACACTGCAACTGGAAATTTACTGGAAAACATTTAGACTGTTTACATTTAAAACTGTGAAATAGTTTATATATTGTACAACGGTGGCACAACTGTAGGGAAATCCTGATGGCTTGTTTAAAAAGCACAGTTTCTGAATGCAGGCTGTGTGTATTTTTCCATGGATCGAGCCTTTCAATACTTCCACCGTATTTATATTGCACTTAGGCTCTCACCAGAATCTCACCTTTTACAATATGGGACCTTTAAGGCCTTTACACACTAGGGGCGTGTAGCTCCATTTTTCTGAGATTCCGCACCGCAACTAAAAGCATCAACCAAATACAGTAAGTTGAGCTGTGAATGGTAAATGGACTGTACTTGTACAGCACTTTTCTATTCTTTCAACCACTCTAAGCGGTGTGTGGGTAAATTCACACCCATTCATACACTGATTCACTATTCAGACATGACTCTCACAAATTGTTCATTGATTAAAGCACTATAAACATGTCTGAGGATTTTACATAGACAGCCAAATATATGTTTAATGCTTAAGGAGTAGTTACAAATCTATATTTGACTATATATTACGGCCAAATCAAATCGTTTACAGGATATTATCCTCTTTTTCTATACAATGCATTTAATACTTCTTTCTTTACAGGGCTTGTATAAAGGCAATAAAGTAGTCCATGAATATGAGATATACAAGGGTTATAAAGGTGTTGTTTGTCATTGTACGGTAGGGTTGCACAACGGAATTTAAATTGTATTCCCAATTTGCTACATAGGAAAGAAAACAAACAACAACAAAAAAAACTATATTATATACAGAGGGGGGATGATGAGTCTCACAGACAGAGGAAAGAAGCTGTTTTGAAGTCTGGTGGTTCGGCCAATGATGTTTTGGGCGTTTGTAATCACCCGCTGTAGAGCCCTCCTGTGATGTACACGTCCTATGCCAGTTTGTAATGTTTCCAATCAGGATGCTTTCTATTGCACTGCAGTAAAAGTTGACAAGAACTTGGCACGGGAATGTTTCCTTCTTATACGTTTCCTTAAGAAATACAGCCGTTTATGAGCTTTCTTCACCGGGATGGAGATGTGTGATGATGACCATGTCAGGTTTTTTGTGATGCTGATTCTCAGGAACTTAAAGCTGCAAACTTGCTGCACCTCAGCTCCATTGATGTAGACAAGGGTGTGCGTCTTTGCCTCCTTTTTTCTAAATTCAAGAATCAGCTCCTCGGTTTTACTGATGTTCAGCAGGTTGTTCTCTGAGCAACACAAGGTTGTTGATTTCTTCTCTATATGAAGTCTCATTGTTTGTTTGTAACCCGACCGATGATGTTGGTGTCATCTGCAAACTTCACAACAGAGTTCTTTTCATGTTCGGGGTAGCAGTCGTAGGTGTACAGCGGGAACAGGAGGGGGCTGAGCACGTAGCCCTGGGGGGCTCCGGTGTTCAACACTAGAGTGGAGGAGGTTTGGCTGCCAATCCAAACTGCCTGTGGTCGGTTTGTGAGGAAGTCTAATAACCAGTTGCAGAGCCCAGAGTCCTAAGTTTACCAATCAGTATGTAAATAAATTACAATTCCTTCTTGCCATTGTGGATGTTGGTTTGTGGAGTTTTGCAGGATACACTCGTCTTCTTGCTTCTTCACAGCAGTTTTATTTTGTTCGCCCTCTGGTGTTTCGGAGAATACTGCAACGAACAGAGCATTGAGCGTTGTAGCTCACGTGTCATGTGCGGAGGATCGGGTCTCAGTGCCACGTGGGAGTTCACGTCCCTGGGAAGCAGCGAAGTCCGGGCAACGGGTTCTCTAAAGCTGACACAGCCAGAGCCGCGAGCTATTTTCGCTTTTACTTTCCGAGCCAAAACTCGAACAACCCAAAACCCACAAAAAGGCACAAAAGAATAAAAGAAAGTCTGTCTTGCAGATCCTGATGCCACTGAGATGCATCTCCTGTGTTACACCAGAACAAGATTCACATCACAGTCAAAAATGGAGGATAGACTAAAAAAAGGGTAAAAGCCTGCTCCATCAGGATGACCAGGGACATGGCCTCATTCCACTTTACTGCTGCTTGGCCTTTCAGGAAAAATAACTGCTTGCCATTGCACATTTTCAATAATATCTCTCTGCATACATAAAAAGGAGGATGGGGAGGCTCACAGGAAAGCCCGGATTGTTTATGGTTGCAATATAGATTTTATACAGCTCCCAGGAAAAGGGAATTACGTCTTAAATTACAAAGATGTCTCTGTGAGTTGTCAGCAGCAGGAGTTATATGGGCCTGGCGGTTAGTGTGGCTGTTGGGCTGCGGGGGACACTGGGGAGCTGAAGGCTCCAGAATGGGGCTCAGCAGAGGCAGCTGACCTACAGTATGCAGAGTCAGCTCAAAATAACAAAGTTACTCAAACCCCCTGATGAAACAATGGCCCAGATGAGGCCAACGTGTGAAGTACAACAAAGCAGAGGAAGGTGAAAAAACACAACAGACACACACAGCATTGGCACAAACACACACACACTGCTTTGTTTGAGTATAGGATGTATACTAAGCCAAGCTCAAGTCTAAAGTCTTTCCACAGCTCTTCTGCTTACATTTAAGCAATTGCAACTATTTATACAAATATAATTGAATAGCAAGTAACCTACAAATATTTTATTTGGTTTATCAAACAATAATACCGGCAATAATAGTAAAAAGATCGTTAGGATGGCTCTTTACAGTAATTAGTGAAGGCACTATTTATTTGAGGTTAATTGTAAGTGTGTGTGTGTGTGTGTGTGTGTGTGTGTGCGTGTGTCAGTGATTCAAACAATAGAGTGGTGCAGGGATGATACATTTTTTTAGGCCAACTACAGAAGTAAGCATCGCACTGGATGCCTCAACAATAAGCCAATGAGATTTTCCCATTGAATTTTGGATTATTGTAGAAAAAAGGCTCTGTGCCAAACACAAGTTGATGATACTTACACGTTTTGTTCAGCAAGAGAATCTTCACAAATTAACACCAATTTAACACCAGTGTCAGCAGTAGGTTACTGTATTCATTCCACCTGTCCTGCCATGGACACTCTCTTTCTCACACAGTTTTCTTCATCCAATACATTTTCATCTTCACTGCCCAGTGTTGTGCTGTCCATGGATAGGCACATGATGAAAGTTGTTCAAATGTTAAACACACTAACTGTATTTACACGTAGTTGACTGCAGGCTTTGACGGAGCACAGCCACATCTTGCAACTCACCGACAGGCGTTATGCAAATCAATTACTTTTTATAATCAATGACTATGATTAAGTCAACAAATCAACACGGCACTATAAGAGTTAGATGAGAAGACCGATACCAGTCATACCTGTTCATTAAATATGAAGCTGAATCCAGCAGCCAGTTAGCTTAGCTTAGTATGAAACCTGGAAGCAGGAGTAAACAGCAAAACTGGTTCTGACATGCATATCCACAGTAAAACAAAACAATGAATCCCATGTACTTCAACATACACACCTTCATTACCGTTTGCATACTGTTTTTTGCAAATGTATTACTAATCTCTGATGATTCACGTCAAGTTTCTTGTTAAAAACTAACTTTTACAAGATTACATTTGAACACACTATGTTAACATGTAAAATGTGCCTTTGCCCACTGCTCATTAGAATGTATCAGAATGTATCTCAGATGAGCCAAGCAGGACTGTGCTACCAACCGGTTGCTAACAGATAACATTACTTGCTCTCTGATTTCAACAGAGATTTTTGGTCACAATGTAGCATTATCAGAACAATGTCTCTAGCGTCCCAGGACTCAACTTTTCATGTGTTGCATCCAGATTCAGAGAATTAGGAATCCATATGAAATTGTTGCATGTTGCAATAACATTAAGGTGAACCTTCCAGGGAGCTCAGGACTCTCTGTGTTCAGGGGTAAATATCCACTAGGGGAATTGATGGTAGAAAAATTTCTTTATTGCTACTGTACGGGACTGTTTGGTATGACCTTTTCCCATAGCATTACAGTGTCAGAGTCCTGATCTTAAGACAGTAGCAGTAGAACATCAATCAAAGAGGCGGCCCACTTATAAAATGCCAGTCCTAACTGGCCTGCCAACTAGGAGAATCAAACACTGCTTTACGGAACACTTTGGGTAACAGGATCTAAGCTGGAAAGGCAAAAATAGTGCCAAAAGGTGAAACACATCCTTCCATATCCTCCGGATCCTTGCTTAAAGGTTACAAAGAACAATTTAGCCGTACAGTTTATAGTTCCCAGGAACAAAAGAAAAGGTTCACCAAGAATATTGGTCAATAACAATCTAATAACCTCCACTCCTCAGTACACAGTCATGTCTCTATGTTGATGTCTTTATACACAGGATGCTGCATCACATTTGTATCAAATAAGTCATTCAAATACACACAGAGTGTGTCATTTACGTTGTAATTTACTGAGACAGAAGAATATTCATTATTGATTGAAAGAATGTTGAATCATTGAATATAGAGAATGTTGTCTGAGATCATAGCATTGAAAAGTGTTGAGTCAACAAAAAAAAATCATATTTTCCTCCCCTGCTGGAGGGCAGCGCTTAGAATGGCAATTGAAGTGGAAAAGTGGGATGAATATATACATATTGCATGTTTTTTGTTCTGCTGCTGTTCTTAAGCCATAAGGAAAACAGATTTGCACAAAGAACAATAGCCATGCCTCTAAATGTAAGCACTATTCATATCTGCACACTTAAACATGAATTTGCACTGGACTTAGTTTAAGAGTGTGCGCCTTCCAAGAAACCAGAGAGTGTCATTTGTGATGAGAGACTCTTTGCAGATGATAAAATACGTACACGTCTGCTCACGCCTAAGACCTCCAGACGCATCAGACAGTACGACCCCGCGTTATCTTTCTATTAAGGTTAATAATTCACAGGGCAATTAGGGTGCGTGTGAAATGTTCTCATATATTCATGCAGGACCAATGTGATGATGACAGACCCCCCCCCCTTCCCCGTATCGCTCCTATGTGCCCTTGATCTCAAGGCACATAGATCGACAACGTGACAGTGACATTAACAAGCCTCCGCCAAAGGGGGCCAACTCAGCGGCCCTTAACAGCCTGTCGTTAGCCTTATTATGGGACATATGGTTTAAATCACAGTTCTAGGAGATAGATGTCTGCCTTGTTTTTCGCCAGCGGATCTCTGGTGCCCCAAAACAAACAAGGTTCAAATGTCTCACCACGATTCATGATACAATACAATTAACATACATAGGACGAGACATTCCTAAAACATGGAATACCCATTTGAACGTGTCAACCTAAGGCAGCTGACTCAACATGTGGGCTCATTTATTGTGGCCGACTGGAGAGAAAGTGCACATTTTGCTAATTATGTTCACCTTCCAGTAAATTTGTTACAGCTCTGTAACGTAAAGTTCTGAGGATTTTTGTATCACAAAACCATGCCTGTTTTTTTCATCTACTTCTAAAAGCCAAGAATGTTAACCTGCTGGAGGAGGAACAGGGGATGACCCAGGTCAGTAGGATTCATCCTCTGGGGAACATGACTGTCTGTACAAACTTCCATGGCAGTTTTGTAGTCCGACAGACCACCATTGCCATCCCCAGAGCCTTTCTGCTGGCATTCTATGAATATCAATAATGCTATTTCAGGAATGTATTGCTCACTGAACAAAAAATGGGAGGGCAAAAAAAACCTTTAATATTCTAGCATTGTTTTGACAGAAGAAGTGAATCAAAGGCAAGACAAGTAGACGTGCATAGATGTGTTGTAGATTGTCGGAGACGGTTCTCAAAAGCACCATGCAAAACCTTTTAACACACAAAAGGGACAAAATAGGTGGTCAGTAACTCTGACTTAGTGTCACTATATTCTGGTTCATCACACAACCTTACACACAAGAGCCACCTTAAAACTAATCTATGTAGCTTTCCACCTTGTTTGTCTATTCAACTCTGGCCACTTGGAGTGACAGATTGATTTTCAGTGCTGTTGTGGACGTACTACGCAAATGCCATGACAGGCAGGAGATGAAAAAAACAGCATCACAATATTTCTGAGGACAGACTACTGTGTCAGTCAGAGAAAGGTCATGGACACATTGAGTTAAAGCCTTGTCCACTTCATGCAAAACTGAATAGCAGAGAGACCTCTCGCCTAATTAGTCCTCTAATTTGGGTATTCCAGACAAAGCTATTTACATAGGCTGTTTTAAGGAGGACATAATAGGTTGTACAGCAGGAGAGGCCAGAACAGCTGAGTAAAAATACTTTGTTTTCAACATTGAGTTCGTACAGCATTCACACTGTATAGTATGTGGATTTTTTTGTGCGCGAGAAAAGCCTGGAATTATACACTACATTAGCAAGAATTTCTGAGTGCGAGACGCAAGCTTACAGCACATACTCAGCTGCCCCATAATGCACTGCATCTGGGTGCCTTGAGACCGTCCGTCAGTCTTGTAAGATTTTGAGTTGGGATAAAAGCTGGTAATATGTCACTTTATTAAGTTTTAATAAGTTTTCATGTGAGAAAGTAACCATTTATATTCCCAATATGTCGTCAGTTTATTCAAGTAACACCTGCTGCCATGTTTTTTCAGAGATGCGACAGAGCCTCTGGCGGGGTACCTTGAGACCGGCCCGGCCATCACTTGAGCATACTTCAGTGTGCTGGTAAAATCATACTTTATCGTTAATTTAGTTGACAGTACGCAGTACATACTGATTGAGTGCTGCTCCATACTCGGAAACCCAGTCCCACTTTACTCTAATCTATTTTCACATTAACCCTGTGCTCCGATACTTGACCTCCAAAGTTTCCAACATAACACTGTGGTGTCAACAGACAGAATCATGTGTCAGCTGACATTGGTGAAGCGTAGAAGGGCAATATTGTGCTGTTTGTCGATGTGATGTGACTCCTGTGGCCTGGGGAGATGGGCACAGCCAGGCCACAGGGCTCCTAGCTGGGTAATAAATCACTGGGATGACAGGAAATGTGACCTTTGCATTATGACACACTCACACAACACATGTGCAGACAACTCAACAACCAGTCTACATTACATAAACACACAATTTCCACTTTACACCTTAACAAATGATGTGCCATTGGAAGCATAGAGGTTCCTTTATCGATATCATCATAATGACTGGTGCCTCATCACCATCATTTATCATCTTCATTTTAGATGATATGGTTTCAGCTGTTTTGTCAATTGAGAGACAATAGCCTGGTAGTTTATGAGAATTTCATCAGCCCGACAATCCTAATGTTGCAATGTGTGGTTGGCGTCATGATTGATATCGCAGACAAAACAAATCAATAAGCCTAAGCATCACATTCCCTAAGATACCCAATCTAATCAAAGCTATCAATCCTGCACGTCTAGCATGGTCTGTAGTCATTACCTGCCTACAGAGCTGAAGGCTATTAGAGCTGGAGCTACCTAGTGAGCTGAGCAGAGTACCTTGAACATTAGTGTAGTCAAACACCCTCAGCACAGCAGGATGAATGAATGGCAGGGTTGTGGAGCCAGCAAAGCATGGTCACACTAATGGGCCATGGTAAATGGACCAGCTATGGCTAGTATGGGCTGACTGGCCTGCTCTGTGATCCAGAGCCGTGCCCATTTCACGGTGTCTGCCTGGGACCTGGCCGCACTTACTCACTGAGATGGAGAGCTTCATGTAGGGGCCCAAATTTCAAGAAGGGTTTGTCTGAGGTGCCGGGACAATCATCGGAGACAAAGGGAAGCTGTCTGTACCTGTTAAGTTATGGGACGACTGACACAGCTATGTAAGGGGAAATCTGTCTTCAGTGACCCTTGAACACTTGGCTCATCTCACCGTTGTCTCTCACGAGCATAGCCACCCAGGGGTTTAGAAAGCTTGATGGACAACATCCATTTCACCCATTATTTGCAAATTTGATTACAACAAATGTAAAAAGGATTTATTGAATACTTTTTTTTTGTCATAATCATTCATCAGGGTTCCTGCAGTTAAAAAGTTAAAGTTAGCTTAAGTTCGATTTAAGACTTTTAAAGACTTTTATTATGCCACTCGGAACGATACAATAGCCAAAATTGAAGAAAAAAAACGTATCAATTATTTAAGGTTACAGACAATTTGTCCCAAATTTCTATTGTAACATGTTGTTGCTACCTAGCAGATGGTAGTGCATCTGCTCTGAGCATCGCGACTGCAAACAAAATAGTGTGAGTGTTGTTAGTTCCTCTTTATCTGCGGACCTTATATAAATGATTAAATAATATGTTACCAGTATTTTGAGGATTGAAATTGCAATGTCAGAAAAAATCTTTTTAAGGATCCACAGGGACCCTGATTAACATACAGCATTCATATAATAATGTATTTCAATGTATTTTAATCTAATATAAAGAAAGAAAAGTGAAGTGTACAACGCTGTAATCAGCAGTGTTATATAGCATACATTTTCATTTGATCAACAAATTGTCATTGATAAATTATCTCTCAATTAGTCATTTAATTGACAAATTATTTAAGTATTGCTTTCAACATATTTTCAATAAAATAAAGTTTGTTTTTACAGTTTCTATTATTAAGTAATGAAATGTTCTGTAAAATGTGTGCCTCTTCCATCAGAGTTAGACATTCTGTGCAGCAAGAGTTGTATTTTCCTTCCTTCGTATCCCACTGGAAAATACAAGAAAATAATGGGTGTAAATCAAGCAATGTCTCATTGTCGCCTGAAGCGCTGCCTCTGATCCGAACAAACTCATGACATTAACTGCAGCTGACGAGCGCAGAAAGCTGAGCAAGCCTTCCTCTGCTGAAAAATTCAGCTGAAGCAGTGAGAGGTCAGACGTCAGTGGCGGTCAAGTTGATCATGTTGCTTGGGATGCCTCACATTTATAGCACAATATTGCACATTTGGTTTTTCTCCAAAAATATAGAGTCAAGACGAGGTAGAGCCTTTTGGCATCCTGAGAAAAAAGGCTTTATCATTCTTTCTGAAATGACAAACAAGAAATAATATGAGCTACGCCCCGTGTTCCATTATAAGAACAGCTTTCTGTCAATATGGCAAACAGTCCAGACGATTACTCTTAAATGCTCTCACTGTGAAAAGTTTGAAGTCTTGCCAACTGATCTTCACTTCATGCTACAGTAAAACACATTACCAAGTGAATCAAATCATAACACAGATTAGATAATGTACAGTCAGAGTAATGTAGGGAGTGATCCTCATTAACTGTCTGTGTGGCTGTTGGAAATGAAGTGACAACACAAACAGATTTTATCTCCTTCCTGCACAGATTATTCACCCAATGCAATTGATACGGACACAGTCAGTTGCTACCAATTTAGAGGAACCTGTCAATGCAGAAACATTTGAAACAAACATTTCTTCTGTTTGGTGGGGCACCAAACCCATTCTTTCTCAAAAGTCTCAATATACCTTGAATTTCATGGGAATTACCCTAACAGACCTAAACAGACCTTTAATTCCTAATACTCAACTAATGGGCCCACACACTCACTTTGCATTTCAAAAGCAATCAATCCGTCCATCCTTCCATTAGCTGTATCCGCTTCTTCTTTGGAGGGTCGCAGGGGGGGGGGGGGGGGGCAGGTAGAGGAAGAACATGCAAACTCCACACAGAAAAGACCCAGCCAGCCGGCAGGTTTAAACCCAGAACTCAAAAGTAGTGAGAGTTGTGTTGTGGCCTCAAACAAATAACCAATTTACTTGCTAGTAGAGGTGTGGACATTTCTTGATTCTCAGATGCATTGCAATGCGGACATGGACGATTTTGCATCACTCTTGTTTATATCCTCTTTCTCTCCTCGTCTCTGATCTCTGTGTTTCACTGAAGTCGGAACTTGCACACACTGCCGGTGCGCGGAGCTGAGAGATGGTAGTCTGCAGTCTGCTAAATTATTGCTCTGACTACCAATATTAGTTATGTTTCAACAATGTTGAGCTTAAAAAAATGTGCATGCAGGCTGAAATTCAACCTTGGTGTTGTTCTGTTGGGAGATGCAGTGACTTAAACCAAGTAAGAGTCGAAAAGCTATAAGTAAGTAGTCCGCTAGCCGTTCATTTATGAGGTGTAAAATGCAATAGGCATTCAGGAAGTGCCCCGTCTTGGAGCTGCTATTTGAAAAACAGCACACACTTGTAGATTACAGCACACTTTTAACGCACTGCAGAAGGATTTATGTTTTGTTTATGTAATGTTTATGTACTGAGGTGGGTCACACAGATAGTGGTATTGAAAAGATGTAGCTTTTTATATTATATACTGTTGTAGTCTGCTTTTTGAAAGCACCTTCTAAATAAAAAAGGGAGTTTAGATCTATCTGACTGCTTAATGAATGTTGATTCACATACAGGATATGCATCAAGGCCGCTCGGAGTTCTGACTCTGAGCTTCTGATATTCATACTGAGTAAACAACATGCAATGGGCTGGCACAGGATTGGTTTACAATGAGGTTTTCGTCACAAAAGGTGACACACATGAATTACGTTCATTCAGCTACGTATCTGGACACTGTAACAATTGGTTCTCGTACAAAGGTCACTTTTATCGAAATCAGGAAGTTAGGGTCATAACATAGCTCTTCGTCTATCTCAACTACAGTTCTTATTATCATTCCAATCCAGGACATGCTGGAGAAAGCTCTCTTTCTCAGCAGGCCTTCGACACCTAAATAGATTAAACAGCTGTAGAACCTAATGTCAGAGTAAGTTCACACACACACACACACACACACACACACACACACACACACACACACACACACACACACATTCAGGTGAGGACACCAGACTTTGTAAGCCCACATATTATAATTAGTCATTTCGATTTTTGACCGTAACAATGAAAAAGTAGCCATGTGCAGAAATGTAAAAAATTGAGGATGCAATACATTGATATGCGTCAAGAATCGTTTTGCATTTAAATCATTGACATGTCATTTGTAATTTGGGAGGCCAGTGAAGCTTCACACCACTTCTTGCTAGTGTCCACAATAAAAAACGCAGGTGTGGTACTCACAAATCCTGAAGCATGGACAAGGGAAATATGGAGAATGGTCGATGAAAAGGCCGTGGGAAGATCTCACGCTGACCACTGCAACAGTCCCAAACTCTGGCTTAGCTGCATCAGTTCAGACCGAAGCTGCAGCAGGAGGGAGACGTCTGCTCCTCACGGAGTCCATAAGAGAGTTTCCTGGTCCACTCTGTCTAATTAGTACATATGTCCGACTCTTTAGACACTTTATTCATCACTTGTGTCTAACGTCATCTTCTGTAGATTAAATTAAACCAGGTAGCGATTGTCGATATCAACCATCAACAACGCGTCTGACAGGCCGCGGCTTCCAGTGGCTTTACCGTGCTGTGTGACCTCTACAACACGCCCCTCTACCTTTAATGGAAGGTGATTGGGCTGAAAGCTCACTTAATGACAAACACTATATTTAAAGAAATGTCAAGACAGACAATGTTACAATGTCTAGGGTTGGATTGTGAAACTGTAAAAAAAAGTAAACTGAAAGTAAACTGGTTTAAATAGACCAGATAGAATTTAACCATTTATTTCTGTCAACAAATTGAATTGAATAGTCCATGGACTAAATAACACAAGTCAAAATAAACACCAAGGATAAAGATTTCTTAGCACACATTAGTTTGATTATTGGTTTTACTTTAATAATTCATGAATATGGGAAAATAACTACTTCTGCTACAATATTGAATATTTAGTAAACCCTATTTACCCGGTGCTGTTACGCAGGCAAATCATCTGATTCGTTTGTTAAATTTCCCCCCAAAAAAGTTTTAATATTTTTTGAATTTTTTGAATTTGGGCATGCTAATAAATTCGAATTAATTCAATTCAATTCAAATTTATTTTGTATAGCCCAAAATCACAAATTACAAATTTGCCTCAGAGGGCTTTACAATATGTACACATGACATCCTCTTGTCCCGGAACCCTCACATCGGAACAGGAAAAACTCCCCCAAAAAACCCCTTTAACGGGGAGAAAAGAGGAAGAGACCTTAGGGAGAGCAACAGAGGAGGGATCCCTCTCCCAGGATGGACAGAAGTGCAATAGATGTCAAGTGTTGAACAGCATAACAAAATTACAACACATGCAATGTAATTTCAACACATTCAATGTATGACAGAACTACGGCAGGTGGAAAGACCAGGTCCAGGTACAGCCCGGATCAGAGGTACCTGCGAGGCGATAAAGCACAGATACTCTGGTGAAAAAGCTGGTCAATAATGTGCATTAATGGGACCGGTAATATGAAATAGTAATGTAAGTAATAATAAGAGTGTTATTTATTAGTGGGAGTCAGCAGGGTTAAGGCGGGAGGAAGGACCAGGGTCCAGATGAAACCACGATACATGGAAACCTGTGAGGAGAGAAAGCACAAAGACTCCGGGGAAGAAACAAAGTCAGTAATGTGCATTTAGTGGCAACGGTAATGTGGTTAATAATGTTAATAATAAAATAGGTAGTAGGTATCTGCAGGGCCATGGCGGGTGGAAGGACCAGAGTCCAGATGAAACCACGATCCATGGGAACCTGTGGGGCGAGAAAGCACAAAGACTCCGTCTGCGCCAACGAGCAGGTGCGAAGGGTAGAGGAAGCCTGGGGGGATCCTCCTGAGCGTCTGACCACAGCCTCCTTCAGAAACGTACGGCGGTCCTTCCCGGTGGCGGAGCGGCGAGTCGTCAGATCAGCGCTGGCCACAGGTGGGACAGACGTGGCGGGAGTGGTTGGAAGTGGTTGGAGTGGTTGGAGGTGGTTAGCGGTTGCTTCCCAGCTGGTTTCCTCCGGCGGCCGCGGCCCACCACCTCAGTCCAGGATGCCGGTTTCGGAGTGGAGCTATGGGTCGGATCTATAGCGGATCTATAGCCAGCCCTAACTATAAGCACTATCAAAAAGGAAAGTCTTAAGCTTACTCTTAAATGTGGTGAGTGTGTCTGCCCCCCGGATTGAAACGGGAAGCTTGTTCCACAAAAGAGGAGCTTGGTAACTGAAGGCTCTGGCTCCCATCCTACTCTTTAAGACTCTAGGAACTACAAGTAACCCTGAATTAGTGGAGCGCAGCTCCCTAGTAGGATAATATGGTACTATAAGCTCTTTAAGATATGATGGTGCCCGACCAGTTCGGGCTTTGTAGGTGAGTAAAAGAATTTTAAATTCTATTCTAGATTTTACAGGGAGCCAGTGCAGAGAAGCTAATACAGGACTAATATGATCTCTTTTCTTAGTTCTTGTTAGTACACGAGCTGCAGCATTCTGAATCAGCTGGAGAGATTTAAGAGATTTATTAGAGCAACCTGAAAATAAGGAATTGCAGTAATCTAGTCTAGAGGTAACAAATGCATGAACTAATTTCTCTGCATCGCTATGAGACAAGATGTGTCTGATTTTTGAAATATTACGTAGGTGAAAAAAGGCAGTCCTAGAAATTTGTTTTATCTGAGAATTAAAAGACAAATCCTGATCAAAAATGACCCCAAGATTCTTTACGGTGCAGCTGGATGTCAGCGCAATGCCATCTGGAGAAACTATGTCATTAGATAACTGATTTCGAAGGTGTTCTGGGCCTAGTAGAATAACTTCAGTTTTGTCTGCGTTTAACATCAGGAAGTTGCAAGTCATCCAGGTTTTTATGTCCTTTAGACATGCTTGCAGTTTAGTGAGCTGGTTGGTTTCATCTGGTTTAATCGATATATACAATTGAGTATCATCTGCATAACAATGAAACTTTATGGAGTGTTCTCTGATAATATTACCTAAAGGAAGCATATATAAGGTGAACAAAATTGGTCCAAGCACAGAACCTTGTGGAACTCCATAACTAACGTTGGTCCTCATCGAGGCTTCATCGTTTACATATACAAACTGAGATCGATCCGATAAATAGGATCCAAACCAGTTCAGTGCGGTTCCTTTGATGCCAATATAATGTTCTAGTCTCTGTAACAGGATATAATGGTCTATGGTGTCGAACGCAGCACTAAGGTCTAACAAGACAAGAACAGAGACAAGTCCTTTGTCTGATGCAATTAGAAGGTCATTAGTAATTTTTACCAGAGCTGTCTCAGTGCTGTGATGCTTTCTAAATCCTGACTGAAAATCCTCAAATAAACTATTGTTATGTAGAAAGTCACACAACTGATTAGCTACTGCTTTCTCAAGGATCTTAGAGAGGAATGGAAGGTTGGAGATCGGTCTATAGTTAGCCAACACCTCTGGGTCGAGAGTGGGCTTCTTAAGAAGAGGTTTAATTACAGCTACTTTGAAGGACTGTGGTACATGGCCTGTTAGTAGAGACAGGTTGATCATATCTAGTAGAGATGTGCTAATTATTGGTAGCACTTCTTTAAGCAGTCTAGTCGGTATAGGATCCAAGAGACAGGTAGAAGGTTTAGACTTAGAGATTGTTGAAGTTAATTTATCAAGATCGATGGGAGCAAAGCCATCCAGACATATATCATGGCCTGCAGCTGTTTCCAAGGGTACCCTATTTGAGGAAAGATCGGTACTAGTCGAGGGCAGTACATTGTTAATGCTCTCTCTAATAGTTATGATCTTATCATTAAAGAAGTTCATGAAGTCATTACTACTGAGGTCTATAGGAATACACGGCTCAACAGAGATGTGACTCTCGGTCAGCCTGGCTACAGTGCTGAAGAGAAACCTGGGGTTGTTCTTATTTTTCTCTATTAACGATGAGTAATAGGCTGCTCTGGCATTACGGAGGACCTTCTTATATATCTTAAGACTGTCTCGCCAGACTAACCGAGATTCTTCCAAGTTAGTGGAACGCCATGTCCTTTCAAGTTGTCGCAATGTCTGCTTTAATTTACGGGTTTGAGGGTTATACCATGGGGCGAACCTCCTTTGTTTTACTAACTTCTTTTTTAGAGGAGCAATAGAGTCTAGTGTCCTTCTCAGTAAGCTAGTAGCACTATCGACAAGATGATCAATCTGGGTCGGACTAAAGTTATCACAGGAGTCCTCTGTTATATCAAAGCATGGTGTTGAGTTGAATAAAGATGGAATCGCTTCTTTAAACTGAGCTACGGCACCATCAGATAGACATCTAGTGTAATAGCTCTTGCTTAATGGCGCACACTCAGTTAATAGGAACTCAAAAGCCACTAGACAATGGTCCGACAAGAGAGGGTTCTGCGGAAAGACCACCAAATCTTCTATTAAGATGCCATAAGTCAGAACCAGGTCAAGGGTGTGGTTAAAACAGTGAGTGGGTTTCTGTACACTCTGACAGAAACCAATCGAATCTAATAATAAGATAAACGCAGTACTAAGGCTATCATTCTCGACATCCACATGAATATTAAAGTCACCTACAATAATTACTTTATCTGTTTTAAGGACCAGGCTTGACAGAAACTGAGAAAACTCTGATAAAAATTCAGAATACGGACCTGGGGCTCGGTACACTATAACAAATATAACTGGCTGTATTGTTTTCCACGTTGGGTGTGAAATACTAAGAACCAGGCTTTCAAACGAGTTATAGTCTAGTTTAGGTTTCGGGTTCAATAATAGGCTTGAGTCAAAGATGGCTGCTACTCCACCTCCTCGGCCGGTGCCTCGAGGAATGTGAGTATTAATATGACTTGGAGGAGTTGATTCATTTAGGCTGACATATTCTTCATTACACAGCCAGGTTTCAGTAAGACAAAATAAATCAATATGATTATCTGATATTAACTCATTTACTAATACAGCTTTAGATGACAAAGATCTGATATTTAAGAGTCCACATTTAATTATCCTATTTTGTTGCACTGTTGCGTTAGTTTTAACTTGGATTAGATTATTTAATATAACTCCTCGACTGTTTAGTTTTGAATTAATTAATTTAAGTGGCCGTGGGGCAGACACAGTCTCTATATGGTTTTGGGTAGGTAGCTGCTCTAATGGAAGCTCAGAGAAGTGTGTAAGACTACAACTCTGCTTCCTGGTCTGCACCCTGGGTTGTCATGGACCAGATCCACAAAGAAACTGGGTCAGATTTGCAGAAATGAGATCTGCTCCATCCAAAGTGGGATGAATGCCGTCCCTCCTAAGCAAACCAGGTTTTCCCCAGAAAGTCTCCCAGTTGTCTACGAAGCCCACATCGTTTGCTGGGCACCACCACGACAGCCAGCGGTGGAACGATGACATGCGGCTATACATTTCATCAGTGGTCAGATTCGGGAGAGGGCCAGAGAAGACTACGGAGTCCGACATGGCTTTTGCGTACGTACACACTGATTCCACATTAACTTTTGTGATCTCAGAGAGCCGTAGTCGGCTGTCATTTCCGCCGACGTGAATAACAATCGTACCGTATTTACGGTTGTCTTTAGCCAGTACTTTGAGATAGGACTCAATGTCGCCTGCTCTGGCCCCAGGTATACATGTAACTGTAGCCTCTGGATTCGCTAGCTTCACGTTTCTCAAAATAGAGCTGCCTATAACCAGAGTTGGTTTCTCTGAAACGTGGAGTGGCTGCTGGTGAGCAGAGTGCTTCGTTTTAGACACATGCCTCCCGCGAGCAGCCACCCGGCCCCCCGGCTGCTCGGGGGCTGCCGGGAGACGGCTAGCCACGTGTGTTGGGTCCACACCGGCTACACCTGCAATAGCTAATGACTTAGCCTCCATAGTGCGGAGCCGTGCTTCTATCTCACTAAGCCTTGCCTCTAACCGTTGAATTACCTCCGTCTGCGCCAACGAGCAGGTGCGAAGGGTAGAGGAAGCCTGGGGGGATCCACCTGAGCGTCTGACCACAGCCTCCTTCAGAAACGTACGGCGGTCCTTCCCGGTGGCGGAGCGGCGAGTCGTCAGATCAGCGCTGCCCACAGGTGGGACAGACGTGGCGGGAGTATTGTCCGCCAGGATTGCGAAGTGGTTGGAGGTGGTTAGCGGTTGCTTCCCAGCTGGTTTTCTCCGGCAGCCGCGGCCCACCACCTCTGTCCAGGATGCCGGTTTCGGAGTGGAGCTATGGGTCGGATCTATAGCGGGTTCTCTCAGCTCGTGGTGTGGGGACTGACTACACTCCCCGGCCGCAGGGTCGGTGTGCAGCGAGGGTAGCCAGGGCAGAGTGTCCGCAGTGTCCGAGGCCAGCTGAGATTGCATAAATGAGATATGCTTTGCCTGGGCCGCCGCTACAGAAACGAATCCGTCGATCAGCTGTTCCTTTTTCCGGACTTCAGACTCCAGGCGGTGAAAATCGTCCCTTAATTGCGAGTACGCGAGTTTGCAGTCTTCACAAGTAGCCATACTCGTTTGTAGCCGCTCGTTTGTAGCCTCGTAGTTTACAAGCTAACCAACGTTAGAAATGTGCTCTGTGCTGCAGCACGCTCTGTGCTGCTGCTCTGTGCTGCTGCTCCATGACGTCTATACTTTGGTAAAGCTTATCCTGCTTTAATGAGAGAAAGAGATCATAACAAATTTGACCCTTTCTACACATAATGTAAAATCTCAAACAGGTCTCTTTGTGTCTTTTCGCCACAAAATATATTAACAGCGCTGGTGTACTGTATGAGAACTGTGATGTTAAAATCAAAAAGTATTTCCATGGACATATGTTAGGACCTAAAAATAGCATATATCGTCTGCAAAGAGATACACAGATGCATTATAAATGACACATTCTCATCAAGTCACCGATTAGCCCAAGCTGGGTCCCAGACACTGATTGGTTGAAAAAGCAGTCGCTCAGTTTCACAATATGTACGTATAAATAAAGCTGAATTAGAGACCAGCAGTTCACATCGTCTCGTTAACAACCTTTCAAGTGAATTGTGCTGTAGCTGTGGAGATGACACCAGACCACTTACAGTATACCTCCCAGTGACAAGCCTGCAAGACTGTGAACCAATCAAATTAGAAAGCAAACAATTCATGTAGGAGGGAAAAGGCCAAACTCTGAACCCTGTAAATGACAAATATCAATGTAGGGGAAATGAATGCACAAGAAAACACTAAGTTATTGTACTGTGAAGTCTATAAATCTATCAGAAAGGTCAAAGTGGCTTTTAGCTAGCATTAATCACACTGAGAGGCAGATAAAAATACAAGGAGCACGGTGACAGTGAAAAAAAGCTTCCTCTTCTCCCTCTGTCTGTCTTCTGACTGAGTCTCTAAAATTGTACACATTTGTCCCTGTTACTCCCAAACATACTTTTCAGAGGGATGTCTTTGACGGGGGTGTGTCTCTTGCTCACACTGTTAATCAAGGTGTTATTTTTTGTGGGAGCTTTGATTACTTTTTCCCAGTGGCTGTACCTCTTGTTTAGTTGTTTGTTTTTATGACATGTAGGCCATTAAAGCGACATTTTACTTGGTTTCGTTTGTCCTCCCTCATACAAACTTATCATCATATCTAGTTTCAGGGTTTTTGTGATGTACTTATTGGCTGTAACGATTGTGAAAATTGTGTTGGCACTGGTATTATTAAAGAGCCTATTAAAAAAGAAACATGTTTTTATCAAAAAGTAGATTGCCCCCATCTCCCCAAATTGTAAACACTTTCAGACTCAAGGTAATATTGCACCAAATACTTCAGTGCATGTTTTCTTCCTCAACACTTACACCAACTAAGATCCTGCTACAGCAGAATTCTCTACATCATTCTCAATAACCCACTCTTTTAATGGCATATGATTCATAGCGCTGTCACAGAAAGTCACTCATCACCCCCCTTCCCCACATTACTACTATTATTATCATAACTAAGCTTTTTACAAAAGCTCTCATACAAGCTTGGTGGAGGACTGAGTTTGTGTATTTATCTTTGGTGAAGCCTTGTGTGTGTTTGCAAGTGCTCAGATTGGCTCTTAAGGAGGTGTAGAACCCAAGCCAATTACAACAGCACAAGTGTAAGAATGGAAGGGGAGACTGGCGGCAGTAGCCAAGATTGAACTGAGAATTGGGAGGGACAAAAGAACCATAACAAAATTGAAAATCCGGCTGCACTCAAACAAGACAGACACTGAATTTTAAAAATGAGAAGAGTTGAATTCTTCTTCAGGCCATTACGGCATGTTTTATTGCCCATCAGTAATGTATACAGCAAGGGTACATTGAATTGTTTTTCTTTCCCCAAGAGTTGGCCCTTAAAACAAACAAAGACTGCCTAATTTCACACACGTAACACTGCAAAAATCTGGCACATCCCATCTCAAAACGATGCAGAAAAATGCATCCATGCATTTGTTACTTCTAGACTAAATTTTTTTGCATCTCCTTACCTGGCTGCTCCAATTAGTTGCTTAAGACTCTCCAGTTGATCCAGAATGCTGCAACACTGGTTTACTGGTAAAAAAAAAATAGGAAAAGGACTGGCTCCCTGTAATATCCAGAATATCATTTGAAATCCTCCTCATCCATAAAGCCCTAAATGGTCAGGCACCATGAAGAGCTCATAGTGCCCTATTATCCAACAAGAGTACTTCCGTCACAGAATGCAGGGTTACTTGTGGTTCCTCGAGTATCTTAAAGTAGAACGGTAGCCAGAGCCTAAAGCTATCAAGCTCCTCTCCTGTGGAACCAGACTCTTCACATCTAAGTGCTTAAGATTTTCCTCTGTGAAAAACGTAATAGTTAGGGCTGGCTCAGGCTGGCCTTGGACCAGCCCCTAGTTATGATGATATAGGTCTAGACTGCCAGGGGACTTCTTAAGATACACTGAGCTCCTCCTCTCCCTCTCCATCGGAATGTATTAACGCCCCATTAATGCATGTTACTAACTTGACTTATTCCCCGAAGTCGTTGTACTTTCTTGTCTCTCAGGTATCCATGGATCCGAGTTACACCTTGATTGTGGTTGCGCCTGCTGCCATGGCCCTGATGAAACCCACGGCTACTCTCATTGTTATCTGTCATATTTCTATTGTTATCATTCCATTATATCCACTGCTGCTTTCATTAGTAGTAGTACTGTAGTAGTCATATTTCTATTATTATTTCTGCTGTTACCGCTATTACTTTTATTCTATTATATCCGACTATTATTATTGTTATCGGTCCTTTTCTATGATCAGTACAGCTGCTGTGCTATTATTGTCGTTGCTGTGAATCTCTGTGTGTCTCTCTCTCTCAACCCAATCAGCTAAGGCAGATGGCCGCCAACCCAGAGCCCAATTCTGCCCAAGGTTTATAACCGTTAAAGAGTCGCCCAGTGATTGCTTATGGGGGAATGTTGGCTCTCTGTAAAATATAGCACGGTCTAGATCTGCTCTATTAGAAAAGCATATTGAGATAACTTTAGTCATGATTTGATGCTATGTAAATAAGTTGAATTGAAATGATCATTATGTATTAGTATTGCGCTAGTGGAGGAATATGGCAGTAAAAGGGCAATAGGGGGCGTCACACACAGGTAAAGGCCATGGTCTCCTATCAGAAATGCTTTCTATAATTTATCAACTAAACAAGCAATGCAGCTTGGCCCTCCCATTGTTCTTGTGCCCTTATCTTTTCCTGGCTGCAAGGAGGTGGAACAAGAACACAAAGCCAGCAGAGACAGAGCCCTAAACAGACCAGATATATAGCCATACACCTATCTCCTAATTACAATAAGTTAATTCATTACAGAAACAAAAACGCTTGCTTCAAGGCATTCACTATATAATCACAATATTTAAAATACTTTAGGAAATCCACAAAAGGGTTAACTAATGCGTAGCAAAATGTGATGAATGCATATTGCATGTAAAACTGCAACCACAAGCTGTCACTACAGGGTTCTTTCTTTCTCCTCTTTTTGACATAGGAAATATATTCATTAAAAGGCCATGATCCATCTTGTGTTGCATTTAGCTTGGAGCAAATCTATATCCCAGCATGCATTTCCTATAATTACGGGGCAGTATTCATCTTTTCTTGCTAAAAAGACTGGCTCGTCTCATTTGTAAGCCTACACTATGTGTGTGCTCTTTAGCCCTGCTTTTTAACATTACTATCAAGTTGCTGATGTGAATAGAACACCTGGTTTGCTGTCACATCTCAGTTGATTTTTGTAATACATGAATGCACTCCAGGTTGCCAAAACATGACAGCTAAATTACAGTTAGCATTGTGTTTGTAGACATCCACAGAGCCTCTACAATGCAAACCAAACAAAATCTGATATATACAGATGTGACCTTTGAAAACTGTTTTGTCTTTATCTTTATTATTCATGCCCTCTCTCACAATCCAGTACAGCAGAATAATGGACAGAACAGACTACAACTAGAATCCTACTACTCTGTGGCTAACAGTTATTTGCAATACCATAGCTAAATAAGATAAATAATTTAGCATCCTTGTGTTAGGCAGTGTAATAAAGCTGATGTCTTTATAGAGCGGGGATCTGGCTGGCTGTGCAGTTTCTAAGTGAGATGGATGAGGCCTTAAGCCTAAACTGCTGAGGGGTGAAGTGAATTAGGCTCACATTAGGGCTCACACTTTACCATTACAATCAAAATGGAAGAGAGTGGGCAAACCTTAATCCTTCTGCTGAATGAGCCCACGCTACAGACTCAGCTTGATGAACAGGATTAAAACGGTGAATGAAACTAAGAGCAATTAAAAACTTAGATAAGAATGTGAAGGGTTATCTAAAATATATATTGCTTGTGCGTTACGTGTGCGTTGGTATGCGTGTCTATTCTGTACTCTATGAGTGTGGTATTGATCATAGACATGACTAATTATGATTTGCAATGTGCTTACTGCACAAATTTGACAGTTACGTTATCAACCTGAGCGTAAATTGAACATCCTGTGAACATGGGAATTCATTTTCTACCTAGCTTAAATTGGTATTGTCTCTCCAGGTCTGTATAATTATCTCTAAAAGAGAGCACAGTCAATTAAATCCATATCTATTAAATCTGTCACCAATTATGGATACAAAAAAAAATACATTTAGAATACAAACAGAAGCTGAATCATTAAAACTTATTTATCTTATCTGTGTATTCTAATCATCACGTAAAGCTCTCATTAAAATGCACATAGTTCACTTGCAAATTAATTTTGAATTATCAGACACCAAGGATTACACTGCAAGAGACAGAGGACGGGAGAGACATGAGTCTTCTGACAGGCTTTCCCCTTGGTTATAAAATGTCAGAATGTCAAGGCGTTCTACTTGGCACTACGAGCAGAAGCCTCATTTGATACCCAATAAATGTACGACAACATTTCAGCAGTCAGGCAAAGGCCTAAGTCGCATTTTAAAAACATCTCCTGACCTTTCCACGGCGGCGGTAATTGCTAATGCCAGACAAGGAGAGAATGTAAGTCTCTTATGACCGACAGCGTTGAGAATGTGACGTCAGCAATTTCAAGAAAAGAAAATCTACCCCAACGCTCCACAGATAGCTCAGCTGATAAAGAAGCTAAACTTTGTGTCGTATCCTTTTGAAAAGACACAGAGCAATCCGGGTCTCATGTTCTTTACCTTAAGCTGGTGTCACACTATTGTGTATCGTACTAGCGTATGCGAGCGTATGAAAAATATCACTCATATGCTGGTATACGGTGACAGACGCTAGGGGTACGTTAGGCATAGGTTGTATACTTTTCAAGCACGGTCGCATACGGTGGCATACGCTGGCATACGGCGAGGCAGAAAAGTTTTTTTAAGCATGCTTAAAAATGTTGTGCGTGCGCGGACGTATGGTTTATACGCTAAGCATACGATCGGCATACGCTGAATACGCGAGAGTAACGTCAGAGGTACGTTACTCATAGGTGGAGTACGCTGGCCATTCGCTGTCCATACCTGGCATGAAGGTGTACCGTACAGCTAGCGTATTGAGAAAGTATATATATATATATATATACTCCCATTTCGAGCTCTTCTTCAGTTCTTCGTGGACCTACAACGAGAGAGGATGGAGGTAGCTCTTCTCCAACACCAGTATGATCTGATCGATTTGGCAATTCACCACATCCAGGCATTATGGGAAAAATGCTTATCGGCACTTTGTCACGTGATAGCGGTACACTGCGCATGCGCAGTTCGTCCCTGGTCATACGCTGCCGATACGCTGGTCTTACGCTGGCCATTCGCTGGCGATACGCTACTCATACGTTTATCATAGGTTCAATACGGTAAGTATACGAAACATTCTGTATTTTCAAGGTTTTTTTGGGGAATTTGCATACGCAACTCATACGTTTTTCTCATACGCAATAGTGTGACAGGGCCTTTACTCTCAGTGTCAAGGAGCTGAAAGTTGATGGCGGTGTGACAACAAATCCATTCCTCCTCTTTCATTCTTCCATTGTTTCTGCCCAATGCATTTCCGTGTCAAGAGACAGATCAGAGATGAAATTAGAGAGACATAAAGATGACTCGAGGAGTTGAAAAAAAAATCCACTTGAACAGAAGAAACGGTTTCACTCCAGAGCACCGTCAGGAAAGTTCCTCTGCCAGTGAGCGTGTCAAGAGGAATTCATCACTGGGAGTAAAAATAAAGCTCCTTTCATATTGAGTTATTAAGTCTCAATCTTCCTGCAGCAGTTATTCTTGCTGATAAAATACAATATCTAGTTCATATTATATCTAAATAAGTAAAAGTCTAAAGCTCTTTCTGAGATAAATCTCTTTTTGATGTGATGGAAACTCTTTAGCTCACGGGTAGAGTAAATAAATAAATAGCGACAGATGCACATTTTTACAAGCACCACCATGTGCTTGCTAAAAGTATAATGGCGTTTTCCATTATGCTGTATGACTCAACCAATGGCAACCACCAGTCGTGGGTTCTCAACAGCCCCTCTGGTCAGAAAAGCGGGGATATTGATCTCATCACCTGGGTCTATTGTTGATCACACTAATCACAACCGGAGGATGGAAAGATAGATGGAAATATATGTATTTATGTGGCTTGGAACAGGACTCAGGCAGGTGTTTGGTTTCTGTGCCATCGCCGGCACCAGTGCTCACTCACTGCCCATTCGTATTATAGCCTTCAGCCAAAGAGACAGCTTGCGAGGCGCTGGCCCCTGATCCCAGCACATTAGTTTAATGCCTAGCTCTGTGGAACTGTTCCTAACTCCCTCTCCAGCCTGGCACAGCAGCCAGACAGACAGACATGTACACACACACACACACACACACACACACACACAGTTTGGCCTCATCATACTGCCGCTCAGAAATGCAAAGTAGCATCTTTAAAAAGCTTGCTTCTACTTTCTGTAGCTTCTAACTGGCAACAAGAATGAACAGCTGTGTCATGTGGCAAAGACGTAAGCATTCCAGTATGTTGCAAAAATACAATGCTAAAATGGCCAAAAAAATGTCTTCATGTGCACTGCCATTTTTTTTACCTCTGCAGCCATGCATGAACAGGATTTATTTATTTGGCTCTTACTTTAAGCACAGCATGTGCTAATAATTAGGAGTTATTTACCAAGAGTAAACAAGATCTATGCAAGCAGATCACTGAGTAAATACACACAGCAGGTTGTCAGATGACCAATTGTTCCTTAAAAATAAGCCCATCCATCCTCGTAGAAGCCATCAGAAGGAGACCAAGGGGGCAACGAGCAACCCATCTGTCTATGTGTCAGCACCTATGTGTCAGTGCTGAGGAGACACAATCTGTTCAAGATAAACTGCCAGAGGAAGAGAGAAAATAAACATCTGCATGTATATTTACACAGTATATCCAAGCCCTCACTCTAATGAGTGTTAGACACACAAGTTGAGGATCTGGATTTGATTCTGAGCCAGCACTAAAGCACATCTGTTGAGATGTTCTCGTCTATCTTTTTCTCAGTCTCACCTGGGCTCCAAGACATGCTGACGGCTTCAGAAGCCCCTGGAGTGGAGATCTAGGAGCAAACATATGGGCTATCAGTAGAATGGGAGAGACAAACTCCTGTCAGAGATTCTTCATTTGGCCCAACAGTTGGTGGGGATAGATATTTTTGACTGAAGGGGCTGTCTTTGAAAAAAGAATGTAGCCTATGTGGTAAAAAAAAGTGAAATCATTATGGTGTAAGTGGGATGTGGGAATTAACACTTTCAGTACAAGTGAAAAAATGCACAGTTGATGCATATTTGATGGAATATACGTTGGCTTTTGACAAAGAAACTAGAAGAAAAAAAATCAAACTTGCTGTTTTTGGCCACTGTTGTGGCCACAGACTGTGCCGTCCCAGCGCTTTGCATTGTGGGATACAGTAGGTGAGGTAGACTGGGCTACTGAGTTTTTTTTTTATCATTTTTTTAAAAAACATTTGGATATTTTTTGGCATAGCCTACTGTAGATTTTACTTCACTCATACTACAGGCCTCATTTTTGCCAATTCAGTGTACACGATGTTTCCATTATTTAAAATAAAACACAAGAAAAAACACTAAAGTCTGGGTTGTATAAGATGGATTTTTCCGGTGCATACACAAACACACACACACACACACACACACACACACACACACACACACACACACACACACACACACACACACACACACACACACACACACACACACACACACACACACACACACACACACACACACACACACACACACACCCGGCAAAGCTTTGTCAACAATGACCTCCATCACAGACCCTTCCGGTGATATGTCTGATGTGACAAGAACATCGGCACGTGTTTGAATGGCCCATAAATTAGACGTTGCAAATGTTTGCACAGTTTAACCTTGTGTAGGTGTAGGCTGATTGAGGAATACAGAAACAGAGCTGTGTGTGTGCCAGAGGGAAGAAATGGACAGACAGACAAACGGAACCATATGTCCCTTCTCACAGCCCTCTATCACAACCATTGTCGATGAAGAATGCAATCCTGAGATTTAAATCCCTTAATTCTTACATTTTTGTTGTTGTAGTGCATTTTTTTGCAACAACTATTCAACAACTAAGTTGCTCTACTTCTGTGTGTGTTGTACTCAGCTTCTCTGTGCTTTGTTTTCAGAGCTGGGCCGGCCGTGCGTGCCTTTAAGTGCATGTTATTGCATTTTATGCTGTGTTCCAGACAACATTGAGGTCGACATTTCTTTGGTTCAAATTTCCAACTTCCAACCTCCAAGCATTTCTTTGGCAATTGCACTCACTATTGAACACTCAGCAGAACAGCCTCAACATTTTGGGAGATTTTTTTCAGAGATAGATACCTGATAAACTGGCGACATATTTTGACATAAATTTATATCACAAGAACAAGTTTTACTATATAATAGTATGTATTATTTAAATTTATTACAGAAAAATATACTTAATGTTGCCTTTTAGTTGCGGGGTATATGACTTTGAGTGGCATTCCATTGCACTTTTTCTATGTGGAGGTCGTACATTTTTGGGTTCCGAATTGTCTGGAACTCAACATTTGTGTGTGTGTGTGTGTGTGTGTGTGTGTGAGCAAGAATGAACACAATGTACATCAGTCTAACCAATCATAAATAACTCAAGCATCAATGTACTGCAAACATGAATGTATTAAGAGCAAAGACAAACAATTGTAGCCATTAGAGAGCCAAGGGATTCGGTTGTAGGTAATGTTAAGGGCTCACGCCTGAACTCAATCCTATATATGTAGGCTCTGATCAAGCCAGGCCCCTCCCACTTCCTGCTCCTCCTCAGACAGCTTCTCCTCCAGACCTGCTCTTCACAAAACTGTACTTTCTTAAAAGATATAACACTATATCAATAATAATATTTCAATAGTTTCTATAGATCAACGTTGAAAAGCTTCAGCCCATAGTGTCCTCTTAATAGATAGTACTTTATATTTTTGTGTTCTTTATATCAGCTGCGTTAGAAATATCTCCTCCCCTGATCCATGTTGGCACCCCTGTTTATGGTTGAAAATAAGTTGACAGGGTCTCGAGGCTTTCAGTTTGGTTTGTGAAGTTGCCTTTAGGGTCCTGACAAGGACAGCTGGCTTCACGCACCACCTGCCAATAATGTTAACAAGGACCCACAGCCCACACGCGGATGTGGCCTGTTCCAGCACTGGAGGGATTGCTGGCAGTTCTGGACATATCTTTCCCACATGGTGTCCAGCTCTCAGGAATCCTCCCTGCAGCTTGCAGTACAGCACGGCCTCCATGCAGCCGCGGGAAACAACACGCATATCGTACATGGCACAGCAACTCACCAGAATTACCAAAGCACCTGCACACACTCTGAAACTTTATGCTGTTATATTGTTGTATTGTATGCATATCATTGGAATTATCGTCTGAACTAAATGCATCCAGCAATACCATAAAACAATTGTCAGATTGGCTAAAATATACTAATAGATTAATCTTTAAAACCACTGTTTTACTCAGAATTGCCTTCACATTTACCAGTGGAAAATATTAACTCGTCAAAAATTCAATCAATGTAAAAATCTGGGCCATCGGTATGCTGGCTCCACAACATTTCTGCCTGATTATACACATTTAAAGATTGATGGGGAGAAACAAAGCATGCAACATGCTTGAACACAACATTTGTGAACCAGAACAACTTGTTGTGTATCAGTAGTATCATTTCACGGTGCTCAGGCGATTTAAACGCAGTCACTTCACTTCCCCAACTGTTATGGCATGCATAATAAAGCGGTGGTGAAATCATTTGTCAAGCTCCGGTGGAAGTTGTTTAGTTACCCGGGGGATGGGTTTTTCACTTTCACAGACGAGGCAAAGGCTGCGTCTTTTGACTCAAAAAGCCCCAACATTTAATACTTAGAACAAAATGATTATCAAAGCATTTTGTGGACACGGGCTTCCCCTCACATGAGAGCTAATCAGTTTTAATGGGTATGTGTGCTGTAATGGTGGTGCCAACACAGTCCCAAGGCTCGGTGGCTATTACACTCTGAAATATTAATGACTCCAGTAAAAAACATTTAAAGCAAGTCCCAGAAGACATGGGAGCCCAAACCTCTCCCCCCCCCTGCTGAGCACACTATAAGACATCTCAGCCGTCTTTGAGCTTCTCTTATAAGTTTTAAATGTTGAAAAATGCAGGTATTGACAAAAGCTAAACCACTGTGAACAGAAGATGAAACCTAACAAAGTTTGGGAAATGTCCTTTTCTGAGGTATCTTAATAATATCCCGTTGAGCCTGAACCCGCCCCCCTCGGTCTGGTGTGGGGGCGGGGGGGGCGAATTCCGATTCAGCTGAACGGCAGAATGCAATTTTCAGTAACAAATATAATATTTCCACAAAAATGCAGCATACCATTTGAACGAAGAATCTCCCATGAATCGAAGCATGTGTAACACTTTACACACTCAAAACACAATAAAACACGATCTACGACAACATTCCTAGCCTCGTGCTAAATATCGTCACTTTTTCGCGTTCATTTGGCGGAGATACGCATCAGAAATAGCCCCTCAAAAGACGCTAATCAACCGGCCGGCCGAATGCTATGTAGTTAGCAGCCGTAGCATTCAAGCACGCTTCGAACCTATATCTCAGAGTTTCTCTCCGAGAAACCCTTCAAAGTTGACCGGGGGGACAGCAGCCCCCAGCAACGATAACTCAGCCAAATAATTATGGGATGGTACTCACAGTTTTGAAGCAAAATCATCAAACCGTTTCCTAAAAGTCCATTTTGACCGCGGATTCACCTCATTCTGACCCATTTCCGGTCTAATAAAGTTGTGAAATAAATAAAGGGGGGTCAAATAAGCTGGGGGACAACATTCCAGCGAGGCTGGACATTCCAGTCTCGCGACTTTTACGCGCCGGGTCCTCGGCTGAGATCGGCATTTTCCGCCGAAACTAAAGACTTCCTGGTAATTCTGTTAGCGCCATTCGATTGGCTACACCAGACACGTGCGCACAGAGCAAAAAAAAAGGAAATTAA
This sequence comes from Leptoclinus maculatus, assembly GCA_032191485.1. NCBI lineage: Eukaryota > Metazoa > Chordata > Actinopteri > Perciformes > Stichaeidae > Leptoclinus > Leptoclinus maculatus. Next base: position 59,330 of record JAVDOI010000284.1, read on the forward strand.
CCAAACAGGGGCTCTACAGTGGCCCAATACACACCAGCTGTTGCGTAATTCTCCCGTAGGTCGCCGGCCTGGAGAGGCTTTGGAGACGGTTCCAGCTCTCCAAAATGATTTCTAACTGCTGTATGTGATAGATTGTGCATGTAGAAGGATAAAGGAAGTTAAATATATAGTTATTTAGGTTGTAAAAGTACAATGGAACAGCTTGAGAGGCTGTTTCTCAAATGATGACCTTTCGTGACCTCTCGTACGTTTATGTCTCTAATTATGGCATACTTCACTCAATTCACTCAAATTCTTTTTTCTATTCACTACTGCTGTCGTTTGCTATGATGGTGGGTGGTTCTAGGCTCCACTGAGCCTCATTTAATATCTTTTTATGAATAATAGTGCTTTTTCACCATACGAATTTGACATTTTCAAAGTGGAGCTGTGTTCCATCTTCATCTGCTATTAACCAGTAATATATACATAATATTTACTCTATTCATATGAGCAAACCATTCTTAGTGTTAATAACCCCTTGGAATTATTAAAAAAGACCTTATAGTTAGAGTGTGGGGCCCCTTCGTTCAGAACCGGAATTTGCGGAATTTATGGGTGCAGGTTACCAGGCTCCAGAAGGTAATGCCAAACTGCTGGAAGTGTGCTCTCAATTGTAACAACTTGAAGTGCTAAATTGCATCATTTAGGGAGGAATGTGCTTTCACAATGTCTTATTTTTGTTTGTTTTATTCAGCTTGCACATCTCCAGTCAGCTGTGACAGACGTCAACCTGGGCAGCTGAGAGGATCTGGACGGTTAGCTAGGGCTACAGTCCAGACATCGTGTTAAGATCCTCGTTGCCCTTAAATACACCAAAGGAAGTGATCAGAGCTGCTTCCAGCTTTTTTGGGGCCCTTTTCAAAATGTTGTTCGGGGGCCCCTATTTTGTGAAACTAAAATACCTCCAAGATTGTCCATCTTTAGTATTCATTTTACGTGAGAGCTAATCATTCAGCAGGGTCATGCATTTAACACTTAAACGACCGAACACATAGTAGACACTGGAATGATAATGACTCAAAAGCTGAGGGATGGAAAGATTGATTTTGAGGGGCATGAGCAGTGGAAAGCTTATTCATGGAGAAAAAGATCCTCAATCAAAGAATCATGAAACATCTTGCCTCGATAATCAAAAGTATTCTTTTTCTTCCATGTAAATTAGCTGAACATTTTAATTCTGAATTAGCATTAATTGAACTGAACAGAAAAAAGAAATAAACAAGCAGATGATGCCAGTGACAGCAGATGGTAAGTGACGCCGCTGATACAGCACCTGGACTCCACTTAGATCATAAAACAGTTTCAATCTCTTTTTATCATTTAGAACACTAGAGGCTAGACAGTTATTGTTCCTACAAAGTGTATCTGCACTGTAATGTGCCGTGAACATATCACAGGGGCACAATCTTCAATACGGCAGTGGTAATAGCCCATAACATATTGGTAGAAGTAGAAGAAGAACTGGTAATGGGACTATTATCTAAGAAAGAGCATGCTCTCGCAATGTCCTGTATGGTATAATCTGAGAAATATCATCACACGCAGTAACCATACGTGGATGACTACAGAGAATCAGGCCAAATTCTCTGAACCATCATTCAAGTTGCGACCTGTAAGAGCCTTTAAACCATGTTGTAATTACTAATGATTCTTTCTAATTAATTTTGGGCCTCGTGTTCCATTAGCTTGCGGTTATGAGGGTTACAGCTAATTGAAAATGTTATTAAGCTAATAATGTTTACTTTGTCTTGTGTGGGTTGGACCCGATGCTGTTTAAGTGCATCTCCTCCCTCTCTCCCTTTCATTTCCACGAGCTGTTTGCTTATTGTAATTGAAGATGGGAGAGGTTTTTTTTTTTTCCTCCAGGGCTACCTCAGTCCCCTAATCCATATTGACATGGCATCTCCAGGAGATGGGCAGAATGTTAACCTGCAGTGCTGCTGTGTCCCCTCATTACAGAGCGGCAGGGACCGATGGACACAGGCTTGTCCAAGTGACCGACCTCCTGCAGGCTAAAACAGTCATGTGACTGCTCGTCTCTACTTTATATCACTGTCTAAGCACGCCAAAGGAACGAGTTTATCCACGTGTTAAACGCACAATGCGTGCACACATGCATGCAGTTCACTGCAGTGCCCGAAGTAACATTATGACGCATTTGTACAGGATGAGTGATGAGCAGGGTTGGGTCAGATTACTTTGAAATATAGTTAGATTTGGATACAAATGACATGGCAAATGTGTATGTGTATGTAGACATTTGGTGTTTGTGTGAGACTTTTACCCTGCCATCTTGGCCCCCCTTGTAAATTATATTAAAAATGTCAATGGGATTAAATACAAGTGAGACAAAAATACATTTAAATAATAGAAAAAAAACACATTTTCAGAGCAAATAAAAGGCATTTCGCACATTCAGCACTTTCTTGGACATAACTGTCTTGTGGGATTGCTTCAATCTTCTATTAATTTGACACACAAAAAGCGTTGTATTATTCAGTTTGTATCTGTAGTATTCCCGATAATATAATGCATTGAAAGTGTGACCTTATCACATTAAGGTGTGAGGTACATTTCTGCTCTGTGTTAATCTTTTTTATCCAGTATAATATGTACTGTAACCGTGAACAACATGTCCTCAATCTAATTTTCTGCCAATATCACTCTGTCCAGCTTCATCAGGTTTCAGCCTATCACATGGCAATAATTATTGAAGGTGAGCATAACCAATAAATCCAACTATTAGGACTAAGGTCTGAAGGTCATATTTTTAAAATGGTTAAAAAACAAGAAATTTCATGGTGCAATATTGATGTTGTTTAGAATCAGATACAACTTCAAGCTATTAAACCTAAGAAACAGTGCGTCATAGAAAACAAAACAGTCATGTTTTGAAAAAAATAGCATTGCAGTGTTCTAAACCTTTCTTACCCTGGACCTTTAAATTGATTTATGTTCCACTGTCTTTGCTGAGAACAAATATAACTAGAGGCAGCACATGCATGTTTGTGAGCATCAAATCGACCTCATTATAAAATACTCAAACTGAAGGCAAAACTCTTGGGCCATGCCAATTTAATTGGTAATCTTTACAGCATAACAGGACAACATTCAAGAACCTTGAAGTGACAAGAACCAAGAAAAACAACCATTATGAATAACCGCTGCTAATTTTAGTAACAGAAACATTGGACAACCTTGCCTTTGTTAAAAAGATTATTCCTTCTACCCAAGACATCAGCATGGGCGTCTTGTCAGCAGTGACGCATTCCTCGTTTAGTTCACTTTCAGATTCTGGAATAATGATTTAGTTTCCAGATTTTGCCACAAACACAAGTAACTTGCTTGAAAATGTACTTTTATGCCATATTTCTAATTTCAGACTTTAACAAATTTTGGTTTCCAAGTGCACGCACACCAGTTGATTTAAAACTTTGCCTTAAAATCCTGTGCCCAGGCTACTTAACCTCTCTGTGTTCTCACCTTGTTCCTGCCTTTTCAACAGCCTCACTTATGAAGTGGAGGGAGCCAATTTCCCATCAGCCTGTTAAAGCTAGATTTGCATTAATGAGGCCTGCAGTGTTAAGCCTGAGGGGTGGCTTTTGGTCAAATCACCAGCTGCTGCAAAAATAAGCCACAAACTTTTACTGACACAAGCATTCAGCCAGCCTGAGCACAGGAGGATCTGAGGTAGAGGACGTTTGAAAGAGACAGTGTCTTGATAACAATCTTTTACTATTTTAAATGTTCTAGAATTAGTTTGAAGGAAAAGTTTAGGAGCAGAAGCTCTTTTTTTGATTCAGCAAAAAGCCATAACAACATTTTTTACCGTTTTTTAAAAGTTCCAATTATATCTAATTGGTCCATAAGACTTGATTCTCAGACAGTTGGATAGCAATAACATGAGGTCAAATGCAGGTGCAATGCCATTATTCTGACAGCCCACTATTCCAAACCCCATCAGGCTGAAAAATGTCCCATTGGTCCGCAAGCCTTTTGTCCCACAGCTGATCATCCCAAAAACAAAACACCCAGGACTCCAAAAATGGGTGTGTATTTTCGGGATTATGCGCTTACACAAGAAAGACGTGTTTTCAGAATGGACCAATGGACAATGCTTTAATGAACTTAAAGTCAAATAGGGAGGAACTGGAGCTGCTGGGGAAGATAGAATATTAACAGCCAAATAAAGATGACTGAAACCAAACAAAGGGAATAAAAAAAGTGATTGATTACAATTTCAGCTAAAAAGGCCTAAATACAAAATCTAAAACATGGTGTTTGTTGGCAAAACAAAAGAGGTAATCAGCTCTTTGAATAGGCGACAGGCAGAAGTTTGCCATCATGCCCTGGGTCTTACAGTTAGTGGAGAGCAACTGAAAAACTAAAAACTGTAGCAGGCTCAAACCGGACACATATCTAACTGGCATGCATTGTGCCACTATCGATGATCGATTGGCTTATCTCAAACGAGTCTATAAACACACGGGATCACTCAAGACGGTACACAGGGGTTCAACCACAATAAGCCCAGCCAACACATCAGATCATAGCTGGAACGGAAAGGCAGTCAACTAAGGATGCAGTGTAAAATGACTTATGTTATATGATTGTTTTAACGGCATTCCTAACACCAAACACCACCAGCCATGACAGAGGCTAAAAGAGTGAGCAGGGGCTACCAGATGCCTTACACGATCTGGCCCTAATGAGGGAATTGGTTGGGGGAGGAGTCAACACTTCATAAGCCATGTATTCACTTAAACTAGGGGAGCATTCCCCACCACATGTTGGTATCAATGATCTCCTCAAAGAATATTTGAACAGTAACACTCTTGTACAATCCATCTACCAAAGAGATGGGTGAGGAAAGTCCAAACAGATATATTATGCATAATGTTACGATTAACCAATCCCCTGTTGTTCATTTTCCAAGATATATCTGAACTTGACGGACACCGCAGTAGCAGAAATAAGCCATTATTAAAAATGTTTTGCATTTCAACATATTTAGCCTTACTTGCAGGTATTCGGCCCCATACCCAGACACCACGGTGAGACCTTGCAGGGCAACGTATTATAACAGACTGTATCACTTGTCTTTAATCTATAGCAGATTGTTCCCATCCCGAGTGTGCTATATTGGCCACAGGGCGCTCATACTTTATGTTGGAGGCCCAGATAGCGCTCAGCAGCGGTTCTCACCTCAAACAGAAATTGACATTCTCCTGGTGCTTCATGGGCACAGTACGAGTACGCCTTGTGAAAATGCTTTGTGGCTGCTGTCAAGCCGTTTCAAGTTGATGGGGAAACATAATTGATTTGGAACTATTTCAAATTGGTTATGAATCCTGAATTTGTATAAAATCCTTTTGTTGAGGGCTATCCACACAGATATATGCAGAGCATCATTATTCCTCACCACATGCATTTCCTTTCAGAGCCTTCCAGTGATCAATCTGCAATCATGTTATTATTATGGAGCTTTTTCCAACAATGACAATGAGATTGAAGCTCCACTGACTTGTTGAATGAAACCCTAATGGATAGCTGTGGGAAACTGCCACAGAGACTGATTAATTAGACCGTCACCATGAGCTCTAAAGCCTCTCCTTTCCATCTCATTAGAACAAAAGGCCCCACATCTTGGCTACAATACTTATTTTCCTTTCAGAGTGGAGTGGAAACTGATATTCTCTGCATGCACAATTGCCTGATGATAACATTTGAGTGTACTGTGTTGCTCTCATGGATGGAGATGACATTTTGTTTTACCTCCCTCTACACATCCCACAGCTGTGTATTCTTTCAACCTTTTCTCGCCCTGATTAATAGTGATCTGATATCCTACCAGCAAGAGCAGGACTGAAGTCTGACCAGGTGTGACAGGCCAGCATGAGGTGAAAATGAAATGCCCACACAAACACAAACTTGCTCACATACATTGATATCAGAGAATAACTATAGTGTGCAAAATCTAACTGTATAGAAAATAAATCATGATTAGGACCTATTGTTGGTGCTGTGCAACTAGGGCTGCTATGGTTGTGCAGTCGTGCTTTAGTGTAAATGGCTCCTTTACGAAATGGGAAAACACACCACACCTGAGTTTGTTGACTATACAAATTTGAGCATCATTCGAGCTTGTGCATCAAATTAAGAAATGTCCACAGTCAGTAATTTGGTATTGAATCCGGAACAGAGAGGTGGATCAGGTTCAAAACCTTGCGTTGCTCATACATTCACAGTGAAATGGACAATTTCCATCCATGCCAAGACAAGGCACTTTTTTGTTGGTGGGTCACACATCTCCCTGACATGCTCATGCATAAATGATACAATGAATCTAAATCTCTTAATGGGAGATGGTGGAGACAAAATGCACAGGGAAATTTGGATATTTTCCACTAAAAAGTGATCTTTCAGCAAGGAGACCGCAACGAGAAGTCAATGTTTATGTTTTTGTCACGTAACTTGCGTACTTCAGTAACAACACTTCTGTGCTTCTTTTAACTCAAACAATAATCTATTCCTAAACCTAACTCAGTGGTTTTGTTGCCTAAACCTTAGTTTCCCGTGAAGACAGAGGTTTATTTTGAAAAGACTGCATGCATGTAATGAGCAAAAACATTGGCACGTATTCACCTGTAGTGTCTTGCAAAATGTATGAGATTTTACAATACATATCTTTAAAAAGTTGTTTTCTTTATTTCTTTATTTCTTATGTCTGTAGACAGTATTTTAAGATTCATGAAGTAATAGAAAAAGATTTCTGAAATTCCTCTAATATTAACTCTAATATGTCAACAAAATGAAACCTGGCTTCATTCAATGTTCACATTTCTTTTCTGGAAATAAATGCAAATTAGCTCATAAGATAATGCCTCATTTCTATATTCAAACATACATTTTGAGAAAACTTGAAACACAAAATATATATGTATATTTATGGAAGTAATCAGCTGGAGAATTTCCATGGCCATATCTGTTAGTGACATTTTGTGCCCTATTCTCCTGGGGTGTCTCCCCTTAAGGACCAAAGATGCATCACCTTAATTCCATTCTGTGTCAATGCGCATTTAATGGGATGCAGTCTGGCAGTCTATGGCAGTAAAATAGTATGCTGGCAAGCTGGCATGGTGCCAGACTGGACCTGGAACATCTGTTCACATTATTAATGAATCAATTATATGTCACACATGTGCCAGGCCTGCAGGGGTGGAAGGGGAGGGGGGGAGAGGTGGGTGGGTGGGGAAGGAGAGAGAAACGCAGAGTCTGGGTTAATGCTGAGGGTTTGAGCTCCCCAAAGGGGCATGGCCTTCAGCCACTGCCATCGCTCCAATTTCTCTCAATGATGACTCACAAACAACCTGTCAGGGCTGCATGTCAGTCAGTACACAGAGACAAAACAAAAGAAACCTTCAAAATCAAGTGGAAGCTGTGTGGAAAATAATGGGAATGTAGAGTAGAGGAGGGTGGGATAAAAAGAGAAAAGAGTCCCATTATAACATACTATTTTTCCCTCTGTTTACTGATGAGTCAAGGAAGAGTAAAAGTATGTGAGTCTGCTCCAAACGTTCCCACAAAAATACAGTAAACAACATTGTATTACTTTCTTCTAGCAGCAGTATGAAGAACTATGGGCACTTACCACATTAGTCTGCAAATGTCCGCAGGTGCACACATACCGGTACATGTAATTGTACGTCAACAGTGAGACGGGTAATACTCACTGTTTACCCGGTCTGTGTGATTCATCATGCAAGCTGTGTGCAGGGATGCTGTCAGCAAGCATTTACATCATTAGAGAAGAGGCCACATTCCCCATGCTTAACATGGTGGCCATTGACTCTTAATGGGCTCCAGTATGTTTCATACCCCCCCCCTAGAGAAAGCTGCTTGCCAGGGCAGACAAACTGCACATCCCTGTGCTCTCCAGGGCAACGGCTGGGGAGGGTTTTCTTCTTTCAGTCAAACATGGGGGAAAAAATGTGAGTGAGGAACATGTGTCCTCGCTTATAAAGAAAAAATGTTTCATAATCATTTTTAAGAAAAGTTTGTCGGGTGAGTCAAATTCCTTTTGCGAACATACTGTGGCATTTCACAATTTTGTTGCCCAGTCACCAAGGAAAACACGTTGGCATTGTACGTTTCTGCAAACCACAGGATACGAGGAATGTCTACGATTCTGAACAAAAAAAATGTTCTATAAATACGTTATCAGCCTTCTAAGCCAAGCTTGTAGGGAAACATAATGTTCTAATATGAAACGATTGTTAGGTTAAGGCAACAAAACCACTTGGTTAAGGTTATAAAAAAGATCATGGTTTGTGTTAAAAGAACATCATAATGTAACATAAAACCCCTAATAAGGTAACTCGCGTAAATAAATAACAACCGCCCTTCGCACACTTTCTTAATTTTTGACATTGCTGCTTGTTATTATAACACACAACTTTCAATAATGTTTACTCAGTATACTACGTCACTTGCTCATTGCGTTGCTTGTTGTTCGTCACTTGCTCTGACAAATGCAAAAACAACGAGATTCAACATATTCCGTGGTTGGCAGAAAATGTACTAAGGTAAATGTACTGGCTTGACTTTTTACTGTTTATTTTTCAGTTGGAATGATAATTATTTTTCAATCATTATATATTTTGAGTTGACTGGGGAGTTGTTTGTCCACTTGGAGCAGATGTGGTTCTGGGGCAGCTGTTGAAAACTGTCAGAAGTGTTAAATAAACTCAGATGGGAATAAGCTTACATAAACATTGCCACGTCACAGTGAGTTTACATTAACAGTGGCAGTATTCCATCTGAATTCTGAAACAACATACTAATTATGGTGAAAAGATTTCATAATATCTAAAAAATAAATTGTCCACACTCAAGCAATGTCATCAGCATGCTACAAGAGAACAGTTCTGTTTGGACAAGTCGTTCCCTTAGTGGTTTTCCTCGATTCAATTTCTATTATTTGTTCCATTTTAAAATGCTGCTCCTTCACAACTGTCGGAAGCAGTTATTTACACCGGTGGAGAGCCTATTTCTTTTAGGTTGGTCTTTTCCTTAAGTTTTAAACAATAAAGTTAGATGAAGAGAAAAGAACGTTAATATGAATTCAAAATTATAATGTGTTTTAATGCTATAGCTCATTTAGTTTCATTATTTAGCAGCAGTGGAGGTAAAAACATATCTACCATAAAAGGTTTGATTTAAATAAAAGATTTTACAACATCAAGGAACTATTAAGCACCGAAATGGAGTTTATTTCTAAGATATTTTTTCCTCTTTATTAATATTACACAATTCACTTTAATGAAATTCTACCAGAGCAATCTTTGATAGAATTAACAGTGGATTAAAATGTATTTATGCAAATATTCTTTAAAATATTCTTCCATATGCAGCAGATGAATTCAAGGAATACCTGGTTCCCTACCTTCTGAAATACCTCTGCCACTGCATAACAGAAAAGCTAATCGAATTGAATAAAATTCAGGTTATTCAAACCGCTTTTACCTTGCCCGGGTTTTGGAACGCTCAGCGCTTTTTCACAAAAGAACTGTCCTTTTGAATTAAAATGAGTGACCCTCCACTGTCATATAAAGTTCTACACAGACCTATATTTTTTTGTTGATGCGGTTAGCAGTGCTGTAGGCAAAATGACAACTTGCTTTTTGACCAGAACTGATGGCTTTTTTTCCCCATTTCTGTTGAGACACAAGAAAAAAGAATTACTTCCATTTCAGTGCTCATTTTCTGCCCTTCCAGTGATGTGTGACCCTGTTTTATTTGATTTCATTTGTTCACTTTCATCACTGTTATTCACTTTGATTTACTGGAATGGCCATGCAGGAAAGTCAGACATCTATTTGAAATGGCACTGAGAAACAACTGTCACCAAGTACTTAGTTTCTTTCATAAACTCTTGGATATGAAGATTCAGGAATTTTTTTTTGGACAATATAGCATATTATTGGATATCCCTGAACAGGATAAGTGGTTCAAGATAATGGATGGATGGATGGATTGATAGATGCTGGCTTTGCTCAGACAAAAATGGCCTGAGTGAGTGACCCTCATGATGGTGTTATCGCTTTGTAGAATTAATGGCGCATATTTATACTGCAACTAAATTATTCTTCAGTAAATTGGACATTATTTTCCTTTCAAAAGAAAATTAGAAGTAGGTTGCTGCCAAGTAATCAGTCTCTGTGACATTGTGATTAACAGCCGAAGGGGCAGAGGGCAGGACAGCTGGCATGGTCCACTGACCCTCCAGCTAACAAGCACAAGGCATAATTAGTAATTGAAGTCACCTTATAGATTCTGTCTGTGCCCTTCACACTAGGATCCCTCTGAAAACAAGGTGGAAGTGTACTCATGCTCCCTGACTGACTGCTCATCAAGCAATTACTGACTGGCTCATCACCAAAGGAAAGGGGATTAGACATGGCGGTAAAGTGAACCAAGAGAGAAGGGCAAATATGAAAAAACATATATCAGTATCGCTCATTTTTGCTTCTGAGAAAGATATTGCTCCCATTGTGCTGTGACTTTTCATCCCCCAAATTAATCCTCAGAGAGCCGTCATTTCATAATTACAAATCCCGGCGATAATTATGATAGCCACACTAATCCAGTTAGTTTAAAAATCGTGTGGCTGCTGCTACAATGTGAAAATATTTCATAGATTCTTCATGAATATACTTGGAAGAGAATGCAATTTCCAGCTGGACAAAAGACCTCCTGAAAGAATATCTCGTCTTATTTACATTTTTTCTAATTTCTTTCATATAGTATGAGTGTTGTCAGGTCAGACTCAGCAAACGCTCCTAACGTCAGATAACTAAAAGAAGATAAATGTGACCTGTGCGTAAATGAGAATTGTAAACGCCCCAATAATACCATATAAGGCTATAGTTCTACCCCATATGTCCTATAATGATTTCCTGCCTTTGGAGAACCATAAATGAAAGTCTATAATTTTTTTGCATCGTCAGCAGCAGATTTAAGGGACCTGCTGAAGCCAAGGAATGGGGAAAAGTAACTTTTGCTGTTAGTGCTGTGTCACCTAAGGGTTGTACTGTCACTGAAATAGAGAAGAAATGATTCAATATGAAAAACGTCTCGCCACAGCAAGGTGATTGATGACTGCAAGAGAGGGGGTCAAACAATTTAAGTCATGTTGCAGTTTGAGATGTTCACATTGATATTCTTCTACAATAGCATCATTAGCCAATTTAAATTATTGGTGAAATTGTTAGGCTATATGAATACCTTTAGAATTGTATTTGAATATAATTTGAATTGCAGAGTCTTAACAGGTCAACATAATTATGAAGTGTAATTTTTTAAGGTTTTCAAACTCAAAATTCTTGGCTTGGATAACAGCAGACTAATTGCACACAACTTCAATGACAAGTCTGGACCGCTCGTAAATTGTGTTCGTACCGAGGATAATATTCCATATACAAGAAAATTGGTGAATGTGGCAAGTTCTCCTGAATTACTCGTAGAAGCCGCAAATCGGTTCATACGAGTGGTTCAGCCATGAAGGCCCATTGACCCTAAACATACATCAAAGCTATTCCGGGCCTGTTTGAAGTCCAAAGAAGAGCAAGGAGTGCTGACCCGTATGGTTTTACCTCCATTAGACCTCAAACCCACTGATCGCCGTGGCCAAAGACAAATCGGGAGACATCACAAGACTCTGATATGTGCTTAGAGAGTGCTACAATAATATAGCTTTCTCAAATCCTGCAAGAACAATCATTGACAAAAGAGTAAAAGCTGTGATTGAAACACACCCAGCCATGATACATTTAGTATATGTTTTTTTAGACGTAGAGTGTATTTAGTGAGGAATGATGTAATCAAGTCTGAAATATCACAAAAAATGTGTTTCATTCAAGAGAGGAGTTTGTGCTGGAGGACTCGATTATATATATTATTACTATAAAATACTGACACTGCTCCATTATTTTTTCTTCTTTGCTCTTTCATTTAAAGTGGTTTTGAAAGAGATTCATGTATTGTTGGATTGTTGCACTTTTACAGAAAACAAACATCCCATCCATTATCTCCAAAAGTGGACGGCAGAATTGTCCTCGCACAATGCATTGCTTGCAGAATTATTTCTGTGTGGGTGAAAACGGACAAAAGACAATGCATTCAGATGGATGGACGGTAGATGCAAAGTGACCACCGCATCACAGCTAGTAATGGTTATCAGAAATATTGGCTAGAAGCGCTCTACTTGTGACTGGTTTAGCAAGAATCTGTGATTTAGCGTCTCCGATGGTCTGGTAAATGGCCCAATGATCACAAACGAGTAATTCACATGAATGCCTGCAAGGAACATTGATATCTAGTAGCCTACTTTAAACTGTGTGAAATCTGCCCTACTTGGAACTTTAACAAGACTGAAAGATGTGACATATTCAACATTGACACAGTGGATTTCAATATCTAATAAAATAACAATACATATGCATTCCTAACCTTAAAGTGTCATTATTTTGAACATCTTCAAAACCAAGGACTTTTTCAGTGAGAGGAATGTTATAAAAAGATATATATAATAATTCTAAATAACAAGTAAACATCAGTCTTACCAGCTAACCTCTAGTCCAACCCAATCTAACCGGTAGGGCTTGTTATTGTAATCAAAAGTTCATCTCCCCAGTGAACCAGCTAAGGAACTGCATAGTTATGTGAAAAAAAAAGAATTCCCTAAATTGTAAATCCCTTGTTTCTATCAAGAAAACAGGCTACTCCCAGGGGATAGTGTCATCATTGGCAGAGCGGTCTTGTCACTGATGCAGAGGGACGCTTGACCCCTCGCGCCCCCATCTCGGACCAGGCTGATCCGACTGTACCAGATGGGAGTGACTTTCCCCCCTGCCCCTCTCTCCAGGCCCTGTCACCTACAGCTGCAGGGACAACGCAGCAGGGAGAGCGGAGGCAGGCTGGTTTACCCCACAGGATAAACAGATGAGCCACCAGAGAGTGGAGTAAGACTGTGACCCTACTGTTTATCTCAGTCACCCGTCTCTTCCCTGTTCCTTGCTCCATGCTCCATAAATGACTTGAATGTTTAGGCGCTGGCACTCTTGCTGGAGGTGCCGGGGTGTCTGCCCTGCCTCGGGCTGTCTATAGGTCACCTCTGTGGCCTTCTGCCCCTTGCCAAGGTTGTGAAAGTCACGCTCGCACCCTTGGAGACATTTTCGTTCTATTTCACCCTCTCTCTCTTTTCCTCTCATTGCTCTCTCTTTCAGCCTCACTTGTACAGTACCAGGCTGTGGATAAGGGCACACTTCCACTGGCAGTCGAGCAGGGGAGTTCCTTCCTAGACTTAGAGTTGGCTGTGCCATGAAAAGGCAGAAGAAGTCATTTCAGCTCAAAGCTTAATAAGATTTTGGCTCCTCCAATTCATTTTTCATACACTCCCCCATTCTGATAAATAGTATCAAATGAATCAGAGTCAATGCTTTAAATTAAGTGGCCAGTCGTCTTTAATAAATTCTTTGGGCTAATCTATTGCAAACTCATTACAGTATTGTTCATAATGTATTACTGTTGACTCCCTAATAGCTTCTTAAAGGACTATTACAGAAAGCTCTCTGCTATTTCTTTCTATAATAGCCACAAATCAATCTACTTAAGAGGCTAGAGTGCCAAATACAAAATATCCTTAGAAGTACATTTAGGACTCCGTTCCTGAAAGGGGAGAGAAATAAAATAGAAGATAAAATCGCAGAGGCTGGACTAGACACAATATACAACAATATATATTAATAGTACACATGCAATAGGGACAAGAGAGGGGCAAAGAAAACAATATGGCAGCGTGCATATACCTTGAAATTTTAATGGGTTTTTGAGGAAAACAATTTGCCGTGTGCTCTAGTAAACAATTCAATATATATAATAATTGAAACAGGTTGTGCAGATATGAATGGTGATGACACAGCAAAAAAGTCACACCCACAAGGCATTAGGCAGACTGACGTCTTTGAATAAATCGCACATCCTACAATAAGACTTTTGCGGCGCATGCGCACATCACAATCTCAATGCTTGAATGATACATGGTGCAGACCTACTTTATTAGTACAGTAGCACAATCACGTGTCTGTAAACAGTTACAAGACCTTGAAACATATAACAACATTTAAAAAGGAAAACTATTTTTTTCTTTTCCGATAATAATATTTAGACTATTTAACGACAATATCTTGATGCGGAGTCCAAATTGAAGCAAAGGTTAGCAGGCCAACAATCAAAACCTTAACCGTAGGATGAATATGCAGCCAAGAAGTCACTCAAATCAGAATTTTTTATTTTTTTTGTGAAATCAATTTTTAAAGCAAGAACCTGCAGTACTGTTTTCAAAGGAGAGTCTGATTCATCACCCTGGAATCCTGGATGTTTCAAAGTGGGATTATAAAGAAATGCTGCAGAGAAAATCCAGTCTGTCCTGCTTCAGCAATCTCTGTCAACCTAAGAGAAAAACTAGATCAAGCAGAGAAGCGAAGGTGAACGTTTGTCCTTGCCTTCCCTGTCAGTGGGAGAGGATGCCTTAGATAATGGGAGAGGATAAATGGCTTAGTGGAGCCAAAACTCCACAAATGACTATTCAGTTTGTTTCAGAGTTGTTTTTTTACATAATAAAGCACAGAGAGGAGATGTGTGCTCCATTTGGGGATTGGATAGTGTCTGAATTATAAAACTCTTCCTGTGATATATTTTTGAAAATACCCCAAACCTTTGTTGCATATAATATATTGCACGTTCTCATCCCAGCTGGTCACAAACAGACGCTTACAACTGGTCACATACTGATGCTTGGTGGTCAGGAACCCTTCGCGTCACTTTCTAAAGCCCTGGGTAGCCCAGTGCGTTATATGCTGACGCTCTACGACGGACGTAGTAAACACGTGGCAAATGTGGTGAGTTCAAACAAAAAACCCTTCCTTAGGTTCAGGCAACAAAACCATTTTGTAAAAATATCGTAAAATACTTAGTTAGGTTTAGGTTTAAATCATGAAGCACTTAGTTAGGTTTAGGCAACAGAAATACTTAGTTAGGTTTAGGAAAAGATTGTTGTTTATGATAAAATAACCACGGAAGTGCCGTAACTACATTACGCAAGTTAGGTGACAAATAAATCAACATTGACTTTTCGTTTCACATGGGGAACGAACAACAGTCTCCTGGCTAAAAGATTGCTGGTTGTTGGACACATCCACCTCCCCCCGCCGCCCACCTGCTCGCTCTGTGTGTGCATTTGCAGTCTTCATACTCCTCGTTCAATTGCGAAAAATATTTTTTTACACTCACATAAGGTGTTTTTTTTTTTTTACCTCTGTTGAAGAAGGATGCGCTAAATGGATTATGGAAACGCCTTTTCCGCATATATTTAAAAGTAATTAACATTTAACTCACATGATTGATCAGCTGTTTCTGCTGTTGGCAGACTCTCTGATAATTCCATAATGTTTTCGAACAACATGAAACAAAACCCTTTTGATTACGTATGTCAAAAATGCAACATGTCAATCTCAACACAAGACTTCGGGTGAGATAATGATTACAACAACAAAAGCAATATGTATATCAATCCTATATTCAGAATCTTCATTCACTCGAAGACATTGCAGCATTATTTTGGCATTTCTGGGTTTGATGAGTGCCTTGTTTTCCATCTATTCAGATTTCCAACCCACACTCAATCAATCACTTTCATGGATCTCTACAGTCATTGCCAAGAGGAAGGAAAAATGTTTAGGCCAGAGAAAAAAAAACTGCAGCAGTCAGCAGTACCCATAAAATCCCATAACATATTACGTTAAAATACACAATGAAGCAGAAGAAAACTATAGATTACAGTTAGCCAACACAGTTTTCATTTTTCACACAGCTGTTTGTCAAAGGCCTCCCACTGCGAAGCCACAAACTGATGCTGGGCTCTCATGCATCAGAACCTGGGCATGTCGATACATTATCTGGAGGTGCTCCAGGCTTTCACTTTTTATAATTAACCAATGTTGCCCACACCTTTCCACGAGGTAGACAAACTGAGATGTAAGCAATGATGTGAGTGAGGGCTACAGTGTTATGGCGGGGTGCAATAGATCTAAGACAGACACAGCTACCATCAGAGAGTGACAACATAACTGATGAGCAGCAAGCTTGTGCACACAGACTAGTTTGTCATGAGTGACATCTTCATTTTGCCATCAAACTCCTTAAAGAATAACGGTGATGTCCTAAACTAAGACATTTGAGACGCTGCTCAAGCATGCCAGCTCATAGCAGATTCCACTGTGCACTCTATCCTGTAAGCTTCAGGCCTGAATTAGAAAACGACTCCACATGGGCCTCTGAGTGGAGGGGGCAGATACACAGGTCTGTCTTTGTTTAGAGACTTCCCATCCACGTAATGACTTTATGTTATTATTTTCATCTTTTTTCATCTGTTCATCAGCCAGGGAAGGGACTGTGATTGAATCCAAATCAATCTGTCCGATGGCTACAATAGAAAAGCCAATTGCATTTTAGCAACACACAGAGGAGCGCTGCATTCACTCAGCAGGCAAATCAGAGCCTTGAGGAGATTATAAATTGGGGAGAGCAATTGAGTTTGAAGCAAGATTTCCATTCAATTCCAGTTTAATTAGATCTCTAGCCTCTAATAATGACTTTCTAATTTTTTCAATTAGCAATCAACTTTTTTTTTTCTGAGACCACATCACATTCAGATTTGCTAATCTGCTTGAATGAGAGAGGAGACAGCAGTAAGTGTAATGAGTGGAAGAGGAAAACGTTCGTGAATCCTTTAGAAATGTTTCAGTGTCTGATCTTTTAGATAATTATCAGTCACTCTGACGGCACGACATGATTTATTAAATGTACGTCTTAGAGAGTGATGGGCCTTGCAGCACTAGCCAGCCAGACATCCGTCATAAACTCTCCTCTGCTGCTTGAATGCGTTGCTTATTGTGGTGTAAACACTGGCTCTCAATTAGCATCTTAGAAGTCATTAACACATGTTAATTAACTCATGATTATGGAACGTAAAGATTTCAATCAACAGCAGCTTTACGAGTAGGCCTTAAGACTATAAATTCGGGCAATTCTACAGCATCTGTTGGAAATCCTTTTGAATTTACAATGCAGTGAATATAATGATCCTATGAGGAGCCTCTTGTACTCTCCAACATCTAGATAAATGGGACTGATACGAAGTTCATGTTAGATCTCAGCTGTGTTAAGGCCCCCATCTGGGCCAGATAAGCCTCCTCCAGTTAGACCAGATGGAGCAGGGCACCTCCTATGGGACTGGAGGGCCAATTACAACACATAATAATTCATAGCAAGCCGGTAATGAAGTCCCCATACTCATCAACTCCAATTAGAAAGAATGGATATCTGAAAAGAGAAAAAATTAATATTAAGAGGGAGGGAAAGAGAAACAGATGACATTGAAGTGGATAAAGAGTACAGAGATATTTAGGATGATTGTGGAGAGAATTCTCTATCCCCTCTCAGGATGCTCATATGGGTTTCCCATTATAAATTGTAATTGATGTTTTCTTGAAAGATTAACTTCAACTGCAGTTGTGACAGCACTATCAGCAATTTTTTTTTTTTGGTAATGGAGATAAAAAGGAATCATGTTTAGTACAGGAGGAGCATGTCACCACCAGTAATTGTGTGTCTAGGTCCCAGCAAAAACATTATTTGTGTCAAACTAAAATAATTTCTCTCATTAGCTGTGGGAAGTGTTACTGGTCCAGAGGGTAATGAAGCCACAGTATAATATGTCATCTGATGGGGTCTTGCTGTCTCTTTGTGGCAAACCACCCACAGCGAGTAACAAATGCTTCACAACCCCCCACATCGTTTATCTGGTGCTAGTGCTGAGGGAAGGACCCTCATTTAAATCGGGCTGAAGAATCATTTTAATTGGATTACCGAACAGTGGGAATGATTTCCGTGATGTTGACAAGAAATTGACAGACTTTGCGTTTCCTTGTGCTACTTTCAAGGACACGCAAAAAGATTATGATCTCACAGTGGACAAAAACTATGCTAATACAGGGCAGAAGTGGAGCTGGGACGTATGAGTCAAAAGGAGAGAAGAAGATAAATCCCTCATTAGTCTGTTTGCATTTCGCCGGGCTGTGTTTGGAGAAGGCTTCAGCCCACAGGGGATTGAGGCGTGAGGGGCAGACACAGCTGGTGTGATCTCCTCAGGGAGTAGCAAGTTCTAAAATAACACTATTTAAATATTTTTGGCTGGAATAGCAATGCCAATAATTATCCCCAAATCACCATTAGGCCAGTCTAGCAAATCCTTGGGGACATTGCACCTATGCACACAATAGATAAAGGCACTCTCTCTAAGTGGCTACATTTTCAAAGATAATACTGAGACTCTCACAACATATTGTGATGATGATATGAGTTACCTTCATGTGTTGAGCTAATAACCAGGAGAAACGGGAAAAGGCCATGTGTCAACTTTTGCTAACTCGTGGATTTCTTTCAGCTTTAGTTTCTCTTACTTCAGTTCTCCGTCCTGATCTTGACCGGGAAATGGATCTGGTCCTCCATCATTACTGACATTGCAATTCTCTTAATGCTGTTCAGAGGAACAAGTAAGAGATGCAAGCAAAGAGAAATTAAAAAAGATGCGCATGCATGCTCATTTCCGGCTTTTAGGACTCATTCCTGCAGTACTCCATTTACTCTAACCAGATTTTGGTGGGTCATATTTTTTCATATTCAACATCATATACAATACAATACTGTTGTTGTCAAATAGCACAAAGAAACAGAATTTCCAAGCAGATATAATATAAGAAACTTAGACCAGTTCATCAAATACTTTCTCAATTTGAACGACTTAGATTTCCTTCTGGGGCCAATTTAGTGCCTGCTTCGTTTAGAGAAAGATATTGTATGGCATTATTCATATGCAGTAATTATATTGGAGCGCCATAACATGACAGTAATATGGGGAGGAGTGATGGTGATGTGTCCCAGTCATATCATTCTCAACAAACATATTCCCAGTTGGTCTAGTTAGATGCAGGGAAATTGCCTTGAAATTGTTACCTCATTCCAAATAACAGTAATAAGATGGTGGAGATGGATAACTGTAGTGGCACCGAGGGTTCTAACTGTAAACAAAGCCATATATTACAGTAATGTTACAATGTGGGATTGCAACACAAGCACTGAGAATGCCCAAACGGAGGTTATTAAGGGGTGAATGCTATGTCTCTGTCTCTGCAGTGTGGTCATTAGTGGGGAAACAATTATTTGCAGCATGTGGTCTACATGTGGTATATTACATTTAATAGTTTGTTTGTCATTGGTGATGCCTCCGTTTAAGTTGATAAATGCAGTTTCACCATTAGGTTCTTGTGCTGGGAGAAGACATAAGACTCTTTAATGATCACCTGGCTGAGTAAAAAAAATTGAGAATCCTCAATTAATTGAATTGACTTTATTTCTAAACATTTGTTTTGAAAACGCACTGTAAAGATAGTGTTGGGAAAAAAATCTAAATGACTAATTAGTATGCGTTTAAATGATTAAGGAATGTTATACATTTAACAAAAGCTCATGTCCTCTGTAAGGGTTTAAGGCCTGTGTCCTTGTCTGTGACACCAGGCGTCTTCAGCAGCTGTTTTGTCTATCAGGTATTATCAGCTGTCTCCTAAGAAGAACACTTAGTTACGCAGAGCTGATTTGCAACCAAGACTTCCGGATTTCGATAAAAGTGACCTTTGTACTAGAACGAATTGTTAAAGTATCCAGATACGTAGACTACACTGTATGAAGGCAATTCGTGTGTGTTATCCTTTGTGACGTAAATTACCCTGTGCCAGTACACTGTTGTTTACTCAGTATATATACCAGAGGCTCGGAGACAGACCTCCGAGCGGTGTGAATCAACTCTGTCTCCTTCTTTGCAAAGAATAAATGTCCTGTGATTAATGATTTTTACACCGGACTCGAGTGAGTTTTTCTAACAGATAGACTGTAATATTAAAGTAATTACAGTATGCAGCTGTCCTCTTCATTCCTGAGAAACGGTTAACTGTGCTATCAAGGAGGCTATAATCTTGACATAAAGAGCTGCATGGTCAATTTGCTGAATTCAGGCTTTCCCTGACTTTTACAGTCACTTTTACTTCAACTGCCACATACGTCTCAAGTGCCAGCGGGAGCTCAGGAGGTGCAATGAACATAACTACCTCCACAGTGTCAGACTGCAGGTCCTTCAACATGCTGCTTAACTCTTGTGTTGCCTATAGGGACTGCTGATGCAGTGAACCCTGCATAAAACGACCAAGCAGCTCTATTAAACATTAGCTGTATTGAACATACTCTCCTCCATGTCAATGACAACATCAAGTATAATGTTAGGCTACAAGAATAGAAATCCTTGTCCTTTAACAAAACTTTCTACAGAATAGAAAAATATACATTCATGGATGAGATTTGCATATGTTTTAAAGACATTTACTGGTATGTTTCCTTTAACATTGGGTATATATTACAGAATCATAGAGAAATCATGGAATCAAAGATGACAGGAATCTAGAACTCAAGTTTAATACGTACATCTTTTAGGCTGAAAAGAGACAATTGTGAGGGAGAGGGAGTGCTGTAGAGCAGTGTTTTTCAACCTTTTCTGAGCCGCGGCACATTTTTTACATTAAAAAGATCCCGCAGCACACCAACAACCAAAAACGTTACAAAATGACACCTTTTAGCATAATACAGCATATATGCCAGGGGTGTCAAACTCAATCCCAGGGAGGGACAAAATAAAAAATTGGGACTACGTTGAGGGCCAAATAGAGTCACCAATTAATAAACAGGATAGAAGGGATATTGGACAAAGTGCAAAAAGAATACATGTTTAGCTAGGCTACATTATTTTATGCATATGTGCCAGAGCCAGATGTTTGGCATCTTTTCTTGGCTGCCAGTTCATTAATATCTGGGGTTAGGTTCTGTGGAAACCCTCAAGATGGAGTGAAGGTGTGCATCAGTGAGACGACTCCTGTGTGGGTTTTTGTTCATCTTCATCACAGAGAAAAGCTGCTCACACAGGTATGTGCTTCCAAACATGCAGAGCATTTGAGCAGCATGTAGGCGGAGTTAAGGCACCGTTTCGGGGGTGAAGCTTGGAAACTGTGCAGCGCCCTCAGAGTCATACTTTGCCTTGAGTGTCATTACACTGGAGGTGTATCAGCTCCATAGGTGCTCTTTCCACGTCAACTGCAAAGGATTGCTGAGCAGTTCAAATTTAAATTTCTGAGCTGCAAAGTCGGCAAATCGCCGAGTGAACTCCATGCCAAGTGCGCCCAGTTTATCAGCAAAATACGCAGTCGGGAGCACAGCGGTGGAGACTTTTACTGCATCACACATGTCTGTGATCACACGCCCCCGTCCCTGAAGCTGGAGGTTTAGCGCAGTGAGATGCTTCGTTATGTTGCACAAAAAGCCAGCTAACATCGCCACTTTTCATCCCGGAGCTCTGTGGTGTGGCGGGCCAGTTATGATAAACATATGATATTTTCTGGCGGGCCATTGTACCGAGGGCCGGATATATGCTGACAATTTAATGACAAGTCTCTAAATGTGTTGATCCTTACTAGGCTTTTCATCTGGGTTATTTTGTCCAGGGCCCAGTTCAGAGTCTGCATTTTTCCTTTTCAAATATTTCTCCATCGCTGTTCGTCTTGTCACCTCAACCTCTCCCGCGCCTCACTTCATTCTACTGTCCTAAATTAACAAGGTCATTATTGCGCTACCTACTGCCACCCACTGGCATGGAAGAGTATTTATTACTTAGTCAGCCACTATATTGCAGCTCAGACGCTCAACAATGGCAAAGTATTTGCAACAACTAAATAATATTTTTTTGGACTCATTAAGTGATTCTCCCACGGCACACCTGACGATCTCTCACGGCACACTGGTGTGCCGCGGCACAGCGGTTGAAAATCACTGCTGTAGAGGATTCTCAAGGAAACTAAAGTGTGGGTTTAATACGTTAGTTTCAAAGCCAGGGTGGGGAGTACAATAAGTGCTTTCTTTGTTCACACAAAATTATGCTTTGAGGTTTGAATCAGCGCTAGAACGGAGAATATTTGAATATTTCCTTGTGTAGAACTGCATGAAAATGTTCACATTTTTAACCTGAAAAGATAATTTCTTGTTTGACGTGTGTTGGGAGCAGATAAGCTCTATTTTGTTTGGTGACCAAATCATAAGTAAAACCTAATTCGCTGTGCTCGAAATGCAGGTGGGAGGTGAACAA
Source organism: Leptoclinus maculatus (assembly GCA_032191485.1). Classification (NCBI taxonomy): domain Eukaryota; kingdom Metazoa; phylum Chordata; class Actinopteri; order Perciformes; family Stichaeidae; genus Leptoclinus; species Leptoclinus maculatus. Next base: position 81,732 of record JAVDOI010000284.1, read on the forward strand.
TCGGTTCTCACCTTAGCAGGAGTATCATCTAGGCATCCCTTTAATTATCAATTAATTAGATAATTCATGGTGACGATGTATCTCGTAGTTGGTTGGCTTGGTTCCAAACTTAAAACTCTTTATATAACAATTTTCTGTAACGTCAATGAAGTGAATGGATATTTTCACTTCCTGAACCAGAGCCAATGAAAAGTGGACGGTCACTATTGCCAAGTAAAAACTTCCAGTTGTTACTCAGCTGGTGAAATGATAGTGTTTACCACTCCAACACGTCAGGTCTAAAATGTTTCCCCAGACTGTGACAACCGCAGGCCACAACAAAACCAACAAGGGCCTGAGCAGCAAAAGGTTACAGCGGGATGCTGCAGTTCCTGCCCACATCTTCAAATAGAGCACAACTTGCTCTCAGCCATCTGACCTTTAAATACTCAAGCAAGTTTCAGGCATGCAACAGAGGTGCCTAAATCTACTTGATGACCTATAGAAATGTTTCACTTGTTCCAGTGGGCGTGCTGCTGAGGCTCTTGTGAGCGTGTCTCTTATTTAAATGCTGAACAAGAAAGGAAGATTCATCTCTCTGTCATTTTCTATCCTGCACAACATCCAGTCCAGCCCTCCTCCTTACTAAATGGGAGGGAGGCGGTGAACAACATAAAAAAAAATAAAAAACAACAAATATTAATGAGGTGTTACACTGTGAAATAACGATGTGTGCACTCCCTGATAGCATCTGTACTTCCTTAATGGCCTGCGCAATTATGTGGGCTACCATTAATATCAAGGCTGGAACTGTCACCGCTAAGGGCTTCACTTCAATCACTGCTGTGCCTCCACTGCATGCCTCTGTAAGCGCACAGAAGAGAAATATATGTTAGATATTGCTGCAGTGCCTGGCTGTTAAGCCACAAGAATAGCTGCTGGGGGGGGGACCATAGCCAACAGTGGCCCCAACACAGATTTATAATGGAAAAAAATATAAAAAATTAAACTATTTAAATATACTCTAATGTTATGAAACATCCTGGGGCACATCTTAGTGGGCCTGGTAATTTCTGCAAAGCCATAAACAAGACTTCTACAAAATTCCAGCAGTAATGAGGACCTACGGGATCATTAGGTTTGAGCTATTGAATATCATTTACAATTTGAATCTTTTATGTGAATAAAAAAAGAAAAGGGGGGGAAAATACAGATGCAGCATTCTTTTACTCATATCACTACAGTATGTGGTATCAAATTACACGTATGGAGTTAAAAAAGTGACAGTAATCACATCTCAGCATGTAGAAAAATTTCAACGTTTTTTGAAATATGTTGATTCAAACAATCTATTAAAAAACATTTGAACTCATTGGAAAGTGTTGTATATGCTTAAAGAATAATGGCACTGGCAGCTTGTGCAGTTACATATAATCGAGCTAATGATATGCATTTTCTTTAGCAGATAATGGTGTCACATTGGATATATTTCAAGACAGCATTATCACACCTGTCCAGTGTTGAGATGGTTGAATAATAACAGTGGATTTATTGCATGTCAGCAATTATAGTATAGCCCAAAATTCATTCTGCTGTAAAACCTCAGATTCATATTTTGTTCCATTTGTTGTGTTTGTTAGTATACAAGGTATCAATATACAGATGTTAATCAAACAAACTGTACTTCTTATTAACATTGCAAACTAAAGCTTAAGCATACATCTGTCACCTTTGTAAGAAGTGTTCTGTGTTAATCAATATGTATGTGGTACACTTGGTCATAAAGCAGCACTTCCAAATGTTTAAAGGGACAACAAATATGTACCCTTATTGCTGAGTTACAGTATTTGCTGTGGGTTTTGGGATAATGGAGGACAGAAGCTGGCAAAAAAATAAATAAATTGAATGAATAAATGACTCTCTAAATAAATTAATAACCCAAAAATGATATAAAAAAAGTAATTTAGCCATTACTTAAGTGATAAAATGTGACATTAATTGATATTTCTGTTTAAATTTGCTTTTTTATTTGCTTTCCTTTGCAACAATTTCGCTATTTATGTCCTTTCTTATTTAATTGTTCCTTTAATTGATATATTTGTTTCCTTTTGGCAGCTTCTGTCCTCCATATGGGATAAGCTGAGTGAAAATGAGTGAATGTGCTGCAGGGTGTGAAAATGCAGGTGACATATTCAGGTGTCAGCTCCCTGGAGTAACTGTTTTACTGTTCAGCACGTCTGAGTCTTTTATATTCAATTACTGACTGCCACAGAGAGGGACAGATTGGGTCTAAAGTCAGGAGGTAATTTAGAGGACCATACTGATGGTGTACTGATGGTTTGCATGTCAAGTCCATTTACAACAAATCACATCTACATTACTGCCTAATATCAAAGCAGTGTGCGTTTTTAAAATGACAAATACATTTTCCTTGTTGCAAACTTAGACTAAGACAAACAATCTGAAAACATGAATAATGTATAAATGTAAAAGTGTTCTTTCTAATATGTAGTAAATCGGCAAAATCATGTAAAAAAGGTTGAATGGATCAATTCTGAAAAAGTGACTCCAAGGGGTTGTTTGTTCACTTTTACAGTCAATATGAATCTCATGATTTAACTCCACAAGTCCTCGCATCTGTACCTATGATAAAGCATTTTCTGTTCCATGCTAATTTAAATGCACAGTATTAGAGCAATAGAAAGTTAATCATGAAATAACATTTTAAATTGAGAGATTTTTTGCTGTCTCAAACAGTGGAAGTCGTCTTTTAAAGAAGAACACATATTAACACACATAGATGAATATGAATATTAGCTTCCAATCCGAGGAGGTATTGTTTCTTCAATTATCTCCAATGTTTTTTTTTTAATTATCATTCAAAACCTCCATCTACCGAAGGCTTTGGCGTTAAGTTTGAACAGTACAATCAGAACACATTTCCAAGAGTTTATTTTAAATATAAACTGAATGATAATTTAAAAAGTGTTTGTCCACTGAAACACCATACCTGATCAATCATATAAACTACCATATATCTTCAAAAAGGAATGAAATCTTTTGATGAAAAGTGTATTGTGTACACTGCAGTCAGCCCAAGGACTGCTACTACACAAACACAATATCTGTATGAGTAGCTTGACAGAACCACGTCCCTCACGATGATCTTAATTAACTTCTACTCTCCTGTGAGGACACCAGCTGAATAAATCTCAAGGACAATAGATGGGATTAATTCATCTATTTACCAAGCAAGTGCAGCTCATCAAAGTCGGATACGGGCACGTCTCCTCCAAGCAAACCTCACTTCACCGCGTGATACCATGATCCCTCTTTGGCCCTATGTCTATTTAAAAGAACTAATCAACTTGGATGAGTATGGAAGGGATTTGCCTTTGTTTCAAGCCTGACAGCCATGAAAACTACATTAGCAGAGCAGGAAAGTAAACTTAGTTTATTGTATGTTTTTGCAAATGAATACAGTCAAAAAAAGTGAGAGAACGTCTAACCATAATTGTACCAATTACGGTATATTTTAATGTATGTTCATATGTGTGTTATTGTGTGTTATTAAATATCACGGTAATCTTCAATACCATTTTATTGCGACACCACTAGTTTAACCTTTTCCTACCGAGAGGGTCCCTTAAGGGTCCCTTAAGGGAAGCTCCTATATGGTTTGATAAAAATAATAAAAAAAAAAAAAAAAAAAATGATGTTGCATACCACGTGAAACTTCAGAACCTCGGTTAAAAGACTATTGATGCCATTTGTACATGCTCCAAACACAACTCACTCAAAGCCTATTATAATTACTACAGTACCATATTCATATTTCGCCAGGAGTGTGCACACCCACATATCCGGACCTAGCAATCGAAGCTCGATGCTAACAAAGAAACCGAGATTGCAGTAAACATGCCAACAGCACACAGATGAGGGACATATCTGTAACATCTCTCTAAGTCATACTATCACTGAGATATGAGCAAACAGACACCAGCAACACAAATCACATTATCGTTTTTTTATGTCTGGTTGAATTTTCAAAATAAAATAAAAAAAAAAATTAGGATGTATTAGGATGTATTGAACACCATTAGTAATATACAAGTGAAATATGTAGTTTGGTACATGAGAAAATTCAAATGGCACACATGGCACACATGGCACACATGGTGCCCAAATGCACATTTTGGAAACCTCGCCTAAACTCTCTGTACTAAAACCTCTAATTTTGTTCTGCTTCACTTTATCAAAGTCAAACTTTGCAGAGAGTGCACTGCTGACATGTTGTGCTATGATTTGGGAGAGGTGTTAGAAGTGTCAGCTGCCATTATTTCAAAGAAATGATGTCAAAAAGTGCTTTGTCTTCAGGCGAACTTGACACTTTTCAATTTGAGCTGTGTGCCATCTTCCTTTCCTCTTAACCAGTAACATATACACAATATTTACACAATTCATACGAGCAACCCCTTCTTAGTGTTATTACTCCATTGAAATTATTCAAATAGACCATGTAGTTAGAGAGTAAGGCCCCTTTGAGTATGGGTATAGTATTTTCGAGCAGAAGCCTAAAAATGGGGCTAGGTATGAAAAGGTTAAACAACGCGCACATACAAAATGTGTCTCAATATGTAAGCATCATCTGTAATGTGTGGGTTGCATTTAATTTATAAACATCCTTTTTTAAATGTTTCCATTCGTCCTGCCTGCAGTCTTTAAAAAAAACTGCCGTCACTTCTGTTACTTCGGTGTTGCCTTTGCTCTCTATACAGCATATATTACCGTTTTGCAATCAAACAACCCGTTTAAAATGCTTATCAAGGACAACCACAAAGTTTTATGTGAACAAATAACTCAGGATGTATGAATATGCTAATAAGCCAATCCAAGGATTTGCTGTGGCTATGATTACATACCCCAGGGGTGTAAACCAAATAAAGAGTTAAAAAAAAAACGTCAGCCTCCTCAGTAATTTAATACTCCCCAATCTGTTCTACCCGCTCTGTAAGCTTCAGCAGAAGTAGAGTCACTGCTGCTCCATGTGGAGGAACATCAGAGAAATGTGTTATTTTCCTCTACATAGGAAATAGACATGGGCATGATAGAAATTGCCTCCTTCACAGACCCCTGTGAAGAGCATTTTCATATTTTCATGCCTTCATCATTTCTTTTGAAAACCGTGAAGGGAGGGGGGTATGGATCCTGCATGGCACGCAGCGTTTGATGTGTTCACCACTGTGTGTTAAAATGGATCAATGGAAAGAGACAAGAAAGATGCTGGCTTAGCTGTGCTGTACCCCAGAGTGAGATGACAGTTGGGTAGGCCAATGGGACAGAAGGTGGGTGGGGGTTAACAGCAAGAAAGAATCTGTGGTGGTCCCCCTTTATCTCCTCCCTCTCTTCTTCTTCTTCTTCTCCCGCTTTGATTACCGTTGACCAAAATCGACTTGGGGACATTTGCCCATTGATGGATCTTTTCATTTCCACTTTGCTCTAAAGTAAGATATGAGAAGTTGCCTCACAGCTGTGGATTAGCTTTGATTGTGTGACAGAAGTTATCACAGCACACAGTTGTCTTTGGGCCAACCTATAGGGTCCGGACTATGTGGGAACTGGAGATGTATGGCATGGAATACTAATGTTATCAATACTCACTGTTTGTACGAAAGAATACAAATCAAAAATGTTTTAAAGATCGACCAGATGGAGTGATTCCAAAGTTTTGTGAAATTGTGACGTTTTTCCGATATTGTTTTTAAAGATTAAGGTGTTTACTCGCTTTTTTTGTGCATGTGACTATAATTCAAATGTCAATATATTATATATATTTGGGTAACAAGGTTGATGTTTCTGAGCATCAACCAATCACATTGGGCAGAACAAAATGTACACTATAGCGTGCAACAACCTGGAGGCTCCGTGGTCCGAAACCAAGATGGAAGACTTTATACTTTTTAAACTTGACAAAGGCATTGCATACCAGAAGTAACTGTCAACCAGATGGAACTAAAATTCACTCAGAGCATTTAAATAAAATGAAACCCAATAAAATACAGTAGCTTAGTAGTAGTTTTTATGTAAAAAGTACCTTAGACAGACTGCCAGAGGCCTCTTTGGGCCAATAGGATCCTGGTAGTTGGTCCTCTGCCTGCCCTAATCTATTCAAACTTTTTATTGAAAAAGTAAATCAAATGTATTAGTTTATTTTTCACACCCCCAGGGTGTAAAGGCCTTTAAACGCAAATAATTCTAAACGCACAACTACTTTGAAACAGCACTGAGTGCCAAAGTATGAAAATAAATAAAATGAATAAACAAAGTAGGTGACACAATCATCAAGTGAAGAAAATAGCGGTCCAACTGACCACGCTGTCTCAGTCCTCAGACAGAGGGAGAGAAGGAGGTATGGAGAGGGACAGAGAGCCGAGAAAGTCTCCAAAAGTGTGAATGTGATTTAGAGATGGTGTGCACTGTTTACATGGCCTGCCTGGAGGGATGCGCTTCTGTTGGCAGGAGAACATTGTTAGCATGGGAGGCACGTCGCTTCGACCCCACTCCCCTCTCTGTGTCTCACTCTACCTCTTTCTCCAGCTGCTCAGGGGCATGCGATGGTCTGGGAAAGATTAATGCATCTTCAACGGCATGCCGTGAAATCATATTAGTGTACTCTGATCCAGAGACGTGGAGGGCTTAGGCCAAGGCATCAGCAGGGACAATTCCTCAATAACCTACAGCTTTTCACCGCCCCATGAAAGCTACTGTCTTTTTGATTATTCAAATAGGCGACATGCATTTCTTTTGACTTTGTTTTTTTTAAGCTCAGAACAGTTTTGTTATTGATTTACAGATGTATCCGCATAATTACCACAACCTGTTAGACTCTGTGTGTTTTTTTTCTTAATCACATTGATTTCTAACTCCGCAATGGCTCATTAAATCACATCAGGAGAGAAATGTGGAAAACAAAACCACACGCGGAAATGTCACTTTGCATTATCTCAGGCATGCCCACATGTTACTGCCAGTTTCCATCAAATTCAGTCAAGGATGAACACCTATCCAGACACAATATGCTGTTCAAATTGGATTTGCTGGGGGAAGTAAGGGGATTATTACTACTTCAGTGTTTCTGCACCCTGCGTTTTGTCACTCTTGTATTTGATCATGTAATCAGGCAAGGGAAGATGGAGTCATTCACAGAGCTTACAGAGTAATATGCTCCATGTGTGTGGACCATTGGGAAAGTCTGTCCTTGGGTATGGAAATTCACAAATATCCCACGTGAGCTGCTAAATCAAGCTAGGTCATGATATCCACCTCTAACCTGCGCGCTCTGCACTGAATATTTTTGCATTGCTCTGCTCACACCGTCTCATCCTTATTGATCATTGCCATTCTGTGTAGCGCCTGCTTACAACTGTATCCAACGTTATTAGCCTTGTGATTAGTACTGCGTGACCTGCGCGCTCCCACCGAGAAACAGATGAAGGGATGCCATTATTTAGTGGATTAGATATATTCTTGACGTGCTCAGAACACTTAATATCAGCTGCTCTCAGGCAGAAATGTATGAAATAAATGCATTTATAAGAGGGTGGACGTTGTACAGTGAATCATACAGTATGAACGTTTGACCTGCAGAATGGAATAGGATTATGCCTAATTGATTTTACAGCACAGAGGATAATCAAGACAAGATAAGCAATAATGACTATTGACATCCTGATAAAGTTAACAACCAGTCAATAAAGAGGTGCTTTATGTTAAAACAATGAGGGTCAGCTGGTGTATGACTCATGCAGATGTAATTGTTTAATTCAATGCTCATCCTTTTAGAATGCTAAATAGCAGAGTCTAAGACATACGAGTGCTTTTATGTGAAAATGTGGGAACTCCAGTTTTGGTATTGTTGAATTTAAAGTTGATTAAATATTTTTAGCTTAACAGAAACATGTTATTAATGCCTTGTATGAGCTGAACGTTACAATGCTTTTCCTCAAAGTTGTTTTTTTCAGTCGACAGTAGAACAGCAGGGTTGTTGTGATTTTTTAATTGATAATATCAGTTGATAATTCTCTGTGAGACCCCTGTTGCATACAAGTAATCATTAGCGCTAATGTCAATTATTATAGATATCTACAGGTCATTTCATTCTATTTAAATTAATCTAACTTGTTTACTTAAGTAAACAGGTCTTTTCCCCATCTTGATATTTAATGCTTAATAATTATATTATTATAAAAAAGTCACAGAAGATATTTTACCATCACATCAGGAAAAGCACAGTTAATAATAAAGTGAATGAATTCACTTCGCTGCTTTAGAGTCCTGCATTATGTACAGTTCTTGAGTAAATGCACTTGTTACTCAACTGCATGTATATTTAACACAGCTTATATGCAAGCATCTAAAAACCTGATTTATTATTTCAATGCAGCATGTTTTGTGAAGGTAGGGTTGTCACAATACACAAGGGACAGAGTTAAAGTGCCACTTGTGACAATTACAAAGTGGATGCGAATTGTTATATTAGCTGCAGCTGCACAGGCTGGTGGAGATGGTGGTGATCAGTCTTAGCCAAGGCAGGTGCGATAGGCTGCGCAGCAGGCCTAACAAAGACAGATTGGGACCTGCAGGGCACACAGCAATAACCAGCAGATCCTCTCACACACTCAAGCTTAAAGCTCTGAAATGTGACTGTGCATGGATCACTGCTGACAGGACAGAGATACCACACACATATACACAGGGGACATACGCGAGGAAATATATATCTCTAAAAAGGTCAGAAGGATTACAGAGCAAGGTTGAAGGTCGAAGACTGCAAATTAACCTAATCCAGATTGTCATTATTAATTTAAATCTTAGCAGAAACCTATTTTTAGTGAATGGAAAAAGCATAATTTTGAATTGAAAAAAGAATTCTGAGCTGGGCCTTATTTACAAAACATATGTCAATCCCTCCTTCAATACCCTTCATTTAAGGTGAGCTCCAGTTTAACATTCAGAGCATGTGCGTTTGAACCAGCCTTTGGACAAGTGCACACAACCCTCGCATGAACTCCCCTTTACCCTATTGAGTGAGGATGAGCCTGTCACTGGATCCGGATTAAAGTCTTAAGACTATCTATAAAAGGGGGTTGGGCAATGAGGGGGACTTGTCAAAGATTTGTTTGCTGTCAGAAGCTTGTTAGTGCCAGGAGAAGGTATGGCTGCAGAATAGCAAAAGCCTTGATTTCTCTTCCTGCTCCAAAGTCACTTCAAGATCAAACCTCTCTCTTGACACAGTAATAATGAAAATCAGGCTCTTAATTAATCATTAGCATCCTGTCATTATATTAACAAGTCAGGAACCTGGTGCCACCAGAGACTCTCTATCACATCTATAAAACCCATGAGTTCTAATTCCGTTGGCCCTTGGATGTTCGCCAGCCTGCTCCATGGGCTCTTACGCACTCTGAGTTTTGGTAACAGTTATGTTGTTTGGTAACAGAGTGTTACTGCACAAACTATGCTGCATAAACTAACTGAGTATATGCCCCCCGCTAATAAGGCAGAATCAGTGTTTGTTCCCTATTTAAACGCAAATGGGTGCAGTGTGCAGTGACTAAAGGCCTTAACACCCTGGGGATGGTTTGTTTGTACGTTTAATTTGCTCGACAATATATTTTTCCAAATCATTGTTTTTGTCTTGAGCACTTTCAATCAGAAAGCAAAAAAAGCAACATAATTTGTTATTCTCAATCGAGGTCTGTTGTTTTTTTAGCTTTTACACAGCGACTAAAGGCATCAACCAATCACGTTGTGCAGGAACGGACATATTCAAACACCATTAAGTAAAAACAAGGCTCCATGGTCCGAAACAAGATTACTCCTTTCAAACTTGACAAAGGCAGTACATACCAGATCCACTTCTTCCGTTCTCACCTTTCACAATAAAAGCCCTATACATAAACAGTGCATTTACCAGAGGGAGTTAAAATCTATTCAGAGCATTTTGCTAAAAGCAAACTCAATGAAATAGCTCAGTAGCTTAGGCTATGCAACAATTTTCCACTGCCAAGACGCTGCTCTGGGTCATAGGATCCCGGTAGCTGGTCCTCTGCCAGCGTAAATATTTTCCCACCTTTTATTGAAAAAGTGTTGTAACTGTTGCAAATTTGCATTGTTGCCGGTATGAATAGTTTTGATGCAATGTATTCACCTGCGAGTAAAAGCCTAGTCTAGTCTAGTTAAAGACCAAGAATGCCCAGAAGTCATAGACTCCATACTCCAGTCATTTATATAAGGTCTAATCTCTTTTAAACGCAATGAGAATTTACATCTATTCTGTTTGCGTTGATAAGAGATCAAACATTAGCTGTGTATCGGTGCAACTAAAATGCTAATAGAAGGCCACCTATATTGATGCAAACTGGGCGAGTGTGCCTCTGGAACCCACATGCAGATTACCTGCCCGTCGACCCGTTCCTAATTATTATTCATGTTTACAAACTTTCATCTCTTGGGACGGGCCACAGAACCAGCTGCATGCGAGATGAGCAAACAGAGCAGCACACAGGAGTGGACATGAATTTATTCATGGTGAAAAGAGCCCATCCGCGCAAAGGGCCCCGCGTCTCCCCTTTGCCTCCCCAGAGAGCAGACATTTATGAAGACATTCCCTCAAAATCATTATAATAGCATTACCATTCCAAGCAGCCACTACCTGCGTCATGATTGCATTTGTTGCTCTGCCAACCCTCCACCCAACCAACAATCGCACCCACCCACGCACCACCACACCACCACACCACTGCTACCCCCATTTCCTATATCCTACGGATGTAACCAAGCAGGGTGAGGGAGAGCGCAGAGCCTGCATTTCCTTTGGGATATGTGGAGAGGCGTTTAGCAGCAGCACGTTTTACACCCGTTCTTCACAGTCAGAGTGTCTCCATCTACCACCCATTGTGTGTGTGTGTGTGTGTGTGTGTGTGTATGTGTGTGTGTGTGTGTGTGTGTGTGTGTGTGTGTGTGTGTGTGTGTGTGTGTGGAGGGGGGTACAGATGGCTGACTTGCAACTAAAGCGCGGCAATCTGTAGGGGAAAAGGATGAATTGTTAAAAAGTAAAACATACAGTCCCAGTGGACAGCTCTCAAAACACACACACACACGTATGAGGTACACTCACATATCAGGAACACACATGGGGGTGCAAAGACAAATAATGCATGAACCTGAGCTTTGAGAGGCTATTTTAAACTATACCTATCCAGGACTGCATATGCATTTCTGCCGCTCTATGCGAAAAACAATTATGCAGCCCCTCTATTTGCAAGGTGCCGTTGCAAACGCCAAAATTCCATGCAATGCTAGTGTGTTCCCAGTGTCAACAATATTAAAGAATGAGGCCATTTGGCTGATCAGGTCTGCATAATAACTCCAATAACCTTGCTGCACATGTAACATTAGGCATACTGGGTGTCAGGATCCCCCACTTTCCCCATTCTTCCTGCTGTTGCCTTACGTTTTATTGCCATTATTTTCAGTTTTGCGGTGCAGCGGCTTTTAAAAACTTGGTTTGGGGATCTCTACCCTGTTGATAGTGCATCCCACCTCTCGTGTGGATGGATGAAAGCAGATTGGGTTATATTTCCATTATGTATTCATACTTTCTTTTGCTGACATTGAATATTAACACAGCTAGCAGCCATAATTAGAATTTTGAATAACAGTTAGCTTGAAAGTTAGTTGCCAGATCTCGCGAGAGTGAAAGGTCTCGAACAAAGTTAATTTTCTCCAGATTTGTCTGTCTGAAAAATGCCATTTCAGTGTCAGAAGATTGGAAGATATACTTTTGAAGACTATGCAGCAAAAGAATTTGTCATAATCTGTGTTCAAGTTCACTTCTCCAATTGGAGTTAATAGACTTAGGACCTGCCCGGCAGGTGTCTCTGCTCTGGACTGTTTCTGGCGTAACCTTGCAAGACTGCAGTAACTGCTGTTGGTTACTAGCCAAAGTGCCGCCACAGGCACTTGCCTAGTTCATCTATATGCATGCATACTCTAATTATTTGCACTAAGCATCAGACTTTGAGGTTATACATACCGGTATCTACTTTATGTAGTTTCTAGTTTTCACATACCATATTTTTTGTGCCGATGGTTTTCATGTGACTTTTACACATTTTTTTAAGCAACCATGTTTAAAGATGCCTATTTTTCTGTGCTTTTGTTTGATACACTTCAGGTGTCTTTGAATCAGCTCAGCCCAATGAACATGTAGACAATGTCGGGGGCTTCATAACTGATGGCAGCTGTATATGTGCTGTCAGCTTTGTGTCAGTCAGCTCTATCAGAGCTCGGCCCCACAATTACAGCTTGTCGTCAGTGCTCGATGAGGCATTAAGACAACAGAACAAGTTGTCAGATTGAAGCGCACGCTGCTCAGATATTGTCTACATGACATGAAATACATGACGCCTGCCTCTGCTTCCCCCTTAAAGCAGTGTGCAGACCACACATCTTGATATTCAAATAATAAAAGAAGCCAACATTTTGTGTGACAACTTAATCAACAAATTTGTTGCTCCATCTTAAATAGAAGATGCAGCTATACTTCGTGATCCAGCTATTTAAAAGTTGTGAGGTGGTCTCATCACTGGAAAGCCTTAGACACACCAAGGGCAAATGATCTTTGTTAGTAGAAGCTATTAAAACAGAGAGGGTTATTCCCATTAGCTAAATGGGTGATTAATGCACTAATGAATCATTAGAAGTGATCATTCAGGTTTAGAATATGCCTTCTCGTGAAGTAATTGAGCTCAATTAAGCCAATCACTGTAGGGCTTGCCTTGTTCTCCCTATGTCTGACCACTGTCTGTCTGACCTCCAGCCAGCAGCTGAAGTCGTCCAGTCGGGGCAGCACCACTGGGCCAATAAGAGCTGATGAAAACCCCAGGAGAGAGACGAAGAGAAATGAAGGAAAGAGGGGAAAAAGAACATCTCCAAAATAATCCTATGCTCCCAAAACAAATTGCCAGTTGTGCTGCAAGGATGTACCGCGGGGAAAATGATCAATTCCACCTGACCTTCCAACTTAATCACCACTCGCTCCATCGCCGCTCTGTTGAGACCTCCAGCACTGTGAGGCGATGCAGAGGGCAAGGCCTGCTGTGGGCCAGAAGTCACTGGAGAAAGCTAAAGTAAGCATTTTTGATTACTTTAAGAGCAATGTCCAAGCCAATAAGTCCCCCAAACCGATTTCCAGTCATTTCTTTTTTTTTTTTTTATGCGAATTTGAAGTAGTAAATGCATATAAACCTTCACTGTAAAGTACAAGCTTGCCCTATACGTTCCCAAACTCTTCATTGCATGGGGAGACATTACTAAATGTGCAAGTGAATTTATAGATTTAAGTATTAAATTAGAAACATGATATCAAGAGTCAGGCATGATTATACACATATACTGTCATGTATATAAGTCAGACAATGTGAATACTTTGTACGAGTTGCTAGGCATTATGGATTATGGATTCTTATTGCCAAACTGTATCTGTTGCCATGTCCATTGTTTGTATATTGTCGTTCATTTCCATGTATCTATCTCCGAGACACGTTTAAATTTCTTAATAATATAACAATCTTACCAAGCGGAAAAGGGTATTACTTTGCACTCTATAACTCACGTTACCTCAGTTTTACAAATGTGTCCGAGAACAACAGTGGCCTTCAGGTAACGAAAAACACTACAGGCTCTGTAGAACCAATGTTTGTTTTTTTCGTCTTGGGCTGCTGTAGAAACATGGCGGTGCAACACCGACTCCGTAAAGGGGGGCCCGCTCCCTGTGGCTCATTCTAAGCCAACGAAAACACAACAATTCTACGATAACAAATCCCCCGAAATGCTACGCACTGGCCCTTTAATTATTGTTTGATCAATTATGCAGACTGGGTTTGAAATAAGCACCGGACTGTGGTTGGACTGTGGTTGGGAGGTGGGTAACGTTATGCGCTGTGGTCAAGCTCAACCTTTTTGACCACATTCCATGAGTGCGTCACAGAGACTGCAAGGATAGATTATTTGTTCTGTCCTCGTGTATACATAAACATGGATCCAAACAAGCATTATGAGAGGTAAACAGACAATAATGACAAGGTTGAAAGCTGGATGAAGGCCCGTTATTCCAGGAATGAATCTCGTTCCTGTGGTTGCTCTCACTACAGGGGAGCCAGTGAACACACCTTTCTGAGTGATTTCACGAAGAGCTGGGCTCATAAAACACTTGTGCTTGTATTGATATTTGTTTATTACAACATCTTTTGTGTATTTTTGTAAACACAGAGAGGCATTTTCTCTGTAGTGTATCAGAAAGGGGTGTCGCAATGGCGCAGCCCAAAGAAACATTATATGAATACTATTACATGGACACTATTTAAACATTCATCTTCAAGGACATTTACCAGTGGTATGGTTTACTTATCATCTCATGTTAATGCTGTTATTTTGATTTACCTTAGATTTTATTATTATCTATATTCTGTTATTATCAATCAATCCTCACCTATTCTATATTTATTTTTTTCATTTTGTTCTTTCTTCTGTCTTTGGCTGTTTATGGATTGTGTTGTTGGGTTTTCCATGATGTTTTGTGTTGTCAGACATGTGAAAACCAATAAACTTTGAGTCGTAAAAACTATTTTCTTCATAGATTATTATGAAAGCAGAATGGGTAGTTCATTTTCATGACAACTTTTAGAAAGCTGCAGCGAAATCACTTTCATGGCTTGTGTATCAAAGTCTGCAGGATTCGGGCACCTTAATCCAGACCGGTACTCTCCTTGATAATGGAAATTTGATTCTAGAAACACTAGAGACCACCGGGGCTGAGAGAAATAGCATTTATCTCACAACGTGCTCTGGCGTTTACTCAGCCAGAAGGATTTGTGTACAGTTAGTTTCTGAGGTAAAACAAGACACAGAGGTCAAGGCAGTGTGATAACCAGCCTTTGTGGGCAGCACGGGACGAGAACAGTGGACTTGTTTGACATCGTAACCGTAATGTGCTGACAATTCTCAGCTTTAAGTCCATTTTACACGTACAAGACTCCTGCTTGTACCAGCCCTTGAGGATGATGAGGACGCTGGCTATCTAACTGACCTTCTCGGCATATAATTAAAACAAAGAAATCCTCAACATACCTTTGGCTATTGTTTAATGTTGCGTTTGTTCATCTTCAATATTAAGCATGAAAAATAAAAAGATGAGTGATTCTGCTATGTTTTTCTATCATTTCGCATATTCATTGATCCTAGTTCCATCTGTCTTTCCGTAGCTACGTATTCATACTGTACTTAGTCCCACCCGTGCTGAAGACTCTCCAGGTGCCCTTCGTTGAAGGATAAGAGTAAATAGCTTCTCTCTTCCACTTGCTGATAAGCACACCCGGGCGCAGGCAGGCCTCCTGAGACCATACTGCTTTTCTCCACAACTCACGAGCGTTCGTCTGCCCTGCAGAAGGTCAATGAGAGAGAAATCTGCCTCTGCCTGCCTGGGGACCAGGATGTAGAGGAGACTCAATGACCTGACACCACAGGCCATTGGGCTGCACCAAGTCCAATGAGGTAAAGAAGTAAATTATACAGTATATGATCTTGTTTACGGACAGTAAATTTATCTTTGTCTTCAACACTTGAGAACATGAGGTGTAAAATGAAAGGAGAGGGGACTTGTTAAGTCAAACATACGATTGCCTCAGGAGTTTGCAGGCACTATGGCTCGCTCACTACATTTCACAGGTCAATATTTGCTAGATGTATTGGCTTCGGAAAACATTGCAGTCCACACACAGTGCTCATTCCAGCAGACTCTGGGAATAGAGTTCTCACAGTGTACAGTATGACATGTGTTGTGTCCCAGTAATGACACAACACAAAGCCAGGCAAGGCAGGTGGTAATAAAGATTCTCTTTCTGCAGAGATGCCACACGCTCTCACTCTCCCTCACCCTTAATTTATTCCCTGAGGTGCTATGAGTGATTTTGTCTGTTCTTCCCCTTATATTAAACATCACACACTATTAGCTCTCAATAATCATTTGCTGCAGCCCAGGACACAATGATTTCCCATGACACATAAAACTGCAATAACGTCAACTCGGCTTCAGAAATAATATCGCCAACATTCTTTTTTATGTTTCTCCCCCGGCAGAAGAAAATACCTCCGTGTGACTCGCCTACTCTCGCGTAGAGAAAAGAGATTGCACGGAACATTTGTAACTTTCAAAAGTTACAAGAATCTAGTTTTTGCACATTTTTCCA
Organism: Leptoclinus maculatus; assembly: GCA_032191485.1. Lineage (NCBI taxonomy): Eukaryota > Metazoa > Chordata > Actinopteri > Perciformes > Stichaeidae > Leptoclinus > Leptoclinus maculatus. Next base: position 98,021 of record JAVDOI010000284.1, read on the forward strand.
AAATCTATATCTGAGTTCCAAAGGCAAAAGAAAAGATTTCAGGAGTGAAAATAGGCGACACACTGAGAGAGACGGATGGTGAAATAGTCTCATCTATGGCTTAGAAAATATGTGAATATACTGTGCAGAGTGGTCAACAGTTTCCTGACCCTAAATAATTACTACAAAAATACATTATCTTGTTTTGTGAAGGAACTTTTCTGAACTATTGTGCAGCATTGTGATCTCCCTACAAATTTACAATAACATATTATAGCAGATATTTCATATTGTCATACTGACTGTGTTTTGGGCTGATGCATTATTGTTTATTTGATACACTTTCTCAGAATGGAGAGACCCAAGGCTATAATCTCTCTAGTTTTTTATAGTAACCAGGGACCCTCTGTCAAGCTTTGGCGTGAAATCACAGGGCTGGTTCACACTGCTCACACTCTGTGTGAAGTGTGTATAAGGGCAAGCTAAAGTTAAAGTTAGTTATTAAATTAGCTGTCAAAAAAGGAAGAAATAGTTGGAACCTATTAATCTTGGGCAGGGTAGGCCGCTCATTTCACATTTCTCCAGGCACACTCGGTGGACCCACCATGAATTTCTATGGTAATCAAATGAAAGTTCACGTGAGGCCTCCGACATTTGGGGTAGGAGAGTTTCACACATTAAATCAGAGAGTATGGCGGCAAATTCCACAGAATGTCAAGTTTTAAATGAGATGTTATTCCAGTGGCTCATCCAGTGATGGTAAGCAAGGATATTTTAGAGTTTTTCCGATACTGATACCAGCAACGGAAATGCCTCCGATACAGCCTAAATGCTGAATCGGGTAACGGCGAGCACGCCAGTCTATGCACTGATCCGATATCACGTTATCATATCAATTTTCAGCTCATTCACGCTACACAGCAACAACACGTGTCACTCGCTACCCAATCCTGCCCGATCAGTACTGCAACTAGTGCTACACACACTAAATAACGGAGTTATATAATATATATATGTGTGTTTATAACGCATTATGGACATGGGCGTGATAGAAAATGTCACCGGTACTTTTACTTTTGATACTTGAAGTAACTTTTGCTGATAATATTTTTTACTTCTTCATCGATTGGGTCTATCTCAGTTCAGTATCAACAAACTGTCTAGTCTTAAAAAGAGTTGTCTTGTCTTTTATTACACATAATACAGGGGGAGACAAACTACAGTATTCTTGTATTTCACGTATTGGGAATCTGTCAAGTGCCTGACAACACAGTGGCCACATATACTTCCTTCTCTGCTTCAGTAGATGGCGTAAGTGCATTTTCAGTCTCCCATTTGGCCAGGAAAAACAAATACTTGATGATCCTCCTGCAGGTCATCAGTGTCGTTCTTCTGCTCAGAATGTTATTGTCCTATTATAACTCACTTTGGTTCATTTTCCGGAGGAATAAATTGGATAACTCCAGGATGACTTTTCACCAAGTATCCTTCTTATTAAAGGACATTGCGGTCATGTTTGTCTAATTCAGGAATCTCTCCTAATCTTTATCAGCACCGAGGCAGATAATGGTCAAGCGTTGATGGTGTTAAGGCTTAACTACCCTGCAAAATGAGGTTTCAAATTTGTACACCATTATCGGGGACTCAGATCCCATTACCTCCACGGAGATGTGTCGCACTGATGCATTTTGATGGTACTCCCACATAATAGAGAGAGTCAAGAAGCGCCAAACTGTTATCTACGCTCGAGGCAGGCAAACTGTATTGCCTTTTCTATTTCAAAGAAAATCTCACTGCTGGATCAGGTTTCACAGGCATGCGTGTCCAGTGACTTAACCAGAGCTGATCACAGAGGACGAGAAGCTTTACAAAGCTGCAGCTCATGTTGCCCTGTGTCAGCATCGTTCGGGAGAAAATAAAGGCATCCTCCTTCTCTGTCAAATTCCTGCAGTAACCTCAGTAGGATACTTCAGTGTGTGAGGAATGAAGGTGGAGGAGGAGGAAGCAAAACATTCATTTGTGAGTCAGCCTAAAGCACATGTGGAGCTTTGTCTGATTTCTGTGGTAAAACCTCAGTTTGCAACTTCTTTTTGCTGCTTCATTGTGGCATGGGCATGAAGCCTGTCTGTCATTTGTCCTCAGAACTATATCAGAAGCGTAAGGTAACTACTCAGCACAGCAGCTGATGATGTTATAGGTTGAAGTACTTTCCTCTTTGTTCCTTCTGTCACCATACAGATGAAATGAGAAGTCTTTTTTTGGCGGGCAATACTTTTATAGTCAGACTTTTTGGTATGACTTCCGTCTGTTTGTTAGTTTTTTGCCTGTCAAGAAAATATTATTGTCTTATTAGCAAAATTCAATATATAAGGGTTAGTTCTGCTATGATTTTTAGTTGCTATTTATTTTCATTTCTTTATCTTTTTATGTGTTGTTTTTTCTCTTTGCACCACCTCAAGCTTCCATTGCCTTGTTGTTGTTGTTGTTGTTGTTGGAATGGTAAACCTGTTTGTTTCATTGTGTAAATAAAGTTAAAAAGAATAAAATAACAGTACTTTTCTTCCTTTTTTCTAGATTATGCACATCTGTCCTGCCTTAGTTATTGGATTAAATATCTCAAATACAAGTATTATAAAAGGTCATTACCAGAGCCTATATTCCAATAATGTGCTTATAAACAACATGATTAACCTATACCGTCGAAGTTTGCTGAATACAGCTAGAACTTCCAAGTTGTCTTTTTTTATGTCTGAGCAGGTTTTCACAGACTTTCGAGGACACATATTGTGCAGATAGTGTGAGAACTGGAGACATGCTCCATCCTGTCAGCATTCCACAGTTCTGCACAAACACCGGTGGAAAATTCCTACCTGAGAGGTTGGCAGAAATGAGCAGTGAGAAATTGTGTTCCTCCAAATGTTTCACTGACTGTAAAATAAATCTTTTATCATTGGATAATTCTTCACAACATCAGCTTTACTCAGATGAAAACTGCATTGTTTTGTACTTGCTGCAGGTCACAATAAGATGCAAAACCTTCCCCAGCAAAGGAGGCTTCCCCACACAGGAGACATCCACATGTCATGAATCTACAGCGCATCTTGGAGCTGACTAAATAAATTCCCATTAATTCTGTGCGCCACAACAACTGAATAAAAAAGGCCATGGGATGAATATTTATCACAGATTAGATAGCAGTGCTTTCAATCAAATCCCAGGCACAGAACACTATTCTTATCCACATGTAAAGTAGGAAGAATTTATTCTGGCTTTGCGTACTTCAGCGGGATAAATAGGCACTTGCAGAGCTATACATGTTGCCCTCTCCTCATCTAGAGAGCTTGGCCGATGAAGCCGAATCAACATAAGATGATACATTTTAGTTTCCCAGCTGTGTCATCCAACCTTTGCTACCAAATAAATATGTAAAGCCAGTGGCTGCGGCTATTATTTTCAAAAGTTAGAAACTCATTCCTCTTCGTACGTTCTATTCAGATAAGCAGAGGCTACAAATTACAAACTCTCCATTTAGTGCCAATGACTTCTAGAAATAGAATGATGTGGGAAAAGTCTCTGGGCTAAATATCAACCACCTTCTGACTGTATTTGTCATTCAGGACACTGTTGATGTTGCAAACAGACTTTTTTTTTCTTAAGTTTGAGATGATTCAATATCAATATAGTAGTCAGAAAAATCACTTTCTAAGTTTCTAACTTATCCTTCCTGTTGTGTTCTTTTCAAAGTTGAAAGATATTCACATCCATGACATAATCTATCACCACTTTGAACACAATTTGCCATTGTTGTACATCTTTTGAACAGTATGAACATAGCATATATATATATATATATATATATATACATAATGTGAGATGAATGAAAACAAGTGAAACACATACACCAGCATGCAGTGGGGGGAAAGTAGCAATACCACTGAGTAACAATACTAGTACTTAATAGCCTTAAAAATCTTGTTAGGATCAAAATGTACTTTAACTGAATAAAGTAAAAGTACTCTCTGCAAAATGGGTTATTTCAGAAAAATCCATATAATATTATTGTATGACAACTAGCGATGCACTAATGTTTAAGCGTCATAATGTTGCCGCTGGTAAAAGTGGAGCTCATTTCAACTATATACTGCTGAGTATAGCGTGGGGGTTACACTGTAACCTCTTATACTGTGGATAATGTTTTTAACTGTTATTAACTAAAATTCTGACCAGATCTTACACATTGCACCTTTCATCTTTAACAATATATCATAATTGATAAGTTGATTTTTATTTTGTATTAATAATCTGAATCTGCAAAGAAACTATTACTGTCACATGAATGTAGTGGAGTAAAAAGTACAAGTATAGCGTGGAAGTACTGAAGTGCAGTACTTGAGTCTATGTTGCCTTCCACCACTGTCAGGATGCACACACAGGCATACACAATGTGTCCCAGTGACGCACGAATCACCCCTCTTAATATACTTTTCCCCCCTGATGGGAACCAAAGATTCCCAACAAAATATTCTGAATAAAGAAAATTCCTTTCACACATTCACAACAATTCACACCGCCCTCCTATGGGAACCAAACATTACACCTGTTAGTATTGGGAACAAACACATTATTATCACCTAATTAGTTCTCATAGCTTCGGTCTGCAAAATATGGCTTTTTCATGTCACCCGAGCAGACAGAAAGTGAGCGAGGCGTCCCATCACGTCTTAGATCATGGCTTTGATGAGGATGACAATATTAATCCTGAGGAAGCGCTGGAGGAGGAAGAAGCGTCTGAAATACAGGACTAGGTATCGCTGAGAGAATTCTGATCTTAAACCTGCAGTAATAAGCCTTTTTCACAGCAGACATTTTGACTTGTAATAGGAAAAGCACAGGTGGAACTAATCACACTAACCCTGACTCAATTCTTTGCGGGTGTCCTAGCAGGCAGTGACAGTGTGACAGTGCACAAAACCAGGCCAATGAGACTGAATCCGCTAAAAAGCCATCATTCATTTTATTATGTACACCCGTGCTTTTCCTACTATTGATTTATTGGCCGCTTGAGGGCATTGCACCAAGCTGTAAACACATTGACATAAAATCACCTTATAGGATAAAGATGATAGGGTGGACAAGATAGCAGACAACGGCTTATTTAGACATCAAGCAGACACGAAGCAACATAAACATTAATTGTCTTTTTTTTTGTTTCACTGAATTTCACTAAAAACAGCTTCAAGGCAGCTTAAAATGACATTTACGAGAGCAGCAAGAGTGAAGTTACAGGCCATGAGACCAAAACAATGAGCTGACGGGGGAAAAAACGCAAATAACAAATTTCACTATGATGAATAGGGTAATCACTCTGTCTGATTCCTTTCACATTACTCATGTAAACATCATGATTATACCAGCTTTAAAATGGCAGGTTGTTACTGGCACATACATATTTAAATTAGTAACAGTCCTGTGTTTTTCCATGACATCACCGCTGTGTTGGCCCACAATGCCTTTGCTGTGTGTGGGGAGGAAATAAACCCGTCTTAACTAAGGGAGGCTCCTCATGAAGTGGATCTTCCTCAGAGATGACAGCACTTTCCCACACACACCTGCCTCGGTTCTGCCTCTGCAAGAGCTACACGCATCAAAACAAAAGAGAAATGTAAATATGGTTGCCCTGCACTCAAGAAATTTGAAACCAACATCATGTGCCACAAATAAAACAAGTTAATTTGCAAAGTGCCTGCCAAGAATACAGAATAGTGCAACTCATGGCCACACACACAGACTTTTACCTTTTATTGTTATTCAATAATCACTCTAAAGAGTCGACGATGGATGTTTAAAGTAGTGTTCATGATAATGTTCATGTTCAAACAAATATTAAATGAATTAAGTAAAAAAAAAAGAAATTCACGAATGTCCGCAAATAACAGATTCAATAAAAATAACGACACACAAACACAGGCTGAACATGTTGAACAAAACATGGAGTTGGAACACTCTTAATAATGGTGTCAGATCACATAGAGAAAAAAAAACATTTCCCACTTTTCTGAGGTCTTATGGAGCAACCACAGAGTATCAATGTTCTTTTCTCACCCACAAAAAAACTTGGTGTCACCACTAACGTGCTCTTTCTGGCTTAGCTCGGATAATCCTTTAACTCGAGATAGAACTGAAATGTGAACACTTTGAGGAAAACCGCTCGAGAAGGGTTAGTTTCAGCATCCTAAATGTTGCCCAAGTTTACCACCAAGCCTTTAAGACATGAGCTTCAGAGTGACAGCGGGAAGGTTTTTTGTTACAAGCTGCTGCTGACCTTTGCCAAAATATCTTCCTTATGTTGTCAACAGCCTTAGTAATTTCAAAGGTTTTTTTTTCTTTAGGGTATACTCTGTAGCATTGTCAGATGCTGTTTGTGGAACACACAGCATCCAAAGTTGGCTCCTCTTCGCATTTTGTTGAGCTATCTATATAAATGAAGGGAGGGAGCTGCGTAGCGAGAACCAGTGAATCAGAAGAATAGTGTGTTATTTTATTATTGTTTCACAGCAGTTATGTTGTAAGGCACAACTAAACACACCCATATCTCTGCACAACCATGCAGAAAAGGTGCCAGATTTTCAACAAATCCAAACAAAGGGCGGGCTTCATCCTGCTGCGGAAAATACAGGCAGAGAGATTGTTTCTTAGGAAATTCCTTTATATTATACCTTAAACTATTAGAGGTCACTTTTTTTGTAATTGATCATTCTCTAAACCCTGTCCCCGAACAGAGATTGCCCAATCATAATTTAGCAACCAAAACTATAGACAAACAGACCTGTCAAACTTTGGATTTCTCCACATGCTCTGCATTCAGTTTACCGGTAATGGCACATTAGGTGGGAATTGTTGCTTACTGTGTGTAAACGCAACAGTCAAAGTTAGTCCCTCCTCCCCCCTTGCTCAAAGACACCAAAAGCGCATGCTTCCTGACCGCTGTTGCCAGAACACGGCCATCCACAACACGGAAAAATCCAAAACTCAGTTGGAAACTTTGTTTTTCATCCAACTTTCACTTAAAGGCATTGTGTGTCTTCAATTCAATTAGAATATTTAGAAGGCAGTTGTTGCTGAGGATGCTTACAAATCAAGCATATTGTGATACTGTGTAGAGTACTACAAGAGTTATTGTAACTGTGTTGTTTTCACACCCAGGCCTATGTGATCGGCCCACAATAACGCTTTCTCACATGATATTTTTTTTCCTGCTGCTTTGAATGCCTCCAGGTGATAGTGTATTGTGTGTTTAAGTGTATCACTGGCCAGTTGTGAAAAAATCTGCTGATTTGTTGTTTAGTATGGCTTCACAATCGCACCTCCTACACATTTCACACGAATGGTGCGTGTTGATTCAAATAACAAATGTATCACTGCATTTATCACTGATCATTATTTCTCCTTAAAGAAAAACTAAACTCCCAAACCACTTTTTTCAGCTGAAAACCAATGTGTATGTGTGTACATGGTGAAAGGTGTGGACATTTCAATCCATCATGCAAATAGTTTTGATCACACAGGTCGATGGCCATGTTAGTGTGACATAGACGCAAACCTCCCCACTGGCTGGCCATCCGTGACAAATACAAGCTTTGGACAGTTGGATGAAAAGATGCCACTGTCATGTCTTTAGGATAAATATGCTTACCTCAGCTCAACGTAGCCTGAAGACTGGAACAGGTTGAAACAGCTCCGTCCAAAGGAACGAAAAAGGAAAAATTGCCAGACCAGCTGTCTCCTGTTTCCAGTCTTGTTTGCAAAGCAAGAGAACTGACTGCAGCCATATATTTAACCGACAGTTATGAGAGTGGTATCAATCTTTTCATTCAACTCTCTCCAAGGAAGTATATAAGTGTTTTTTCCCAAAATGTCAAACTATTCCTCTAAAATTGCTTTACTTTAACTACCTGTCGACTGCATTCTAAATCTAATTTAGAGCCGGTGCTTTGTTGAAAGGCCAGTTTGCTGTCCTTTTGAGATACAGCTTGGATGCAGTGTTGAGCAAGAAAAGATTACTGCCATATTCTTTACCTGCCGAATTTCACCAAACAACCTTCACAAAGAGACGAACCGGTGCAGTGAGCACCCACTCACACCTGCTCACTTTTCCTGCTGCTTGTTTTGTCTCTGGATTAATTTTTGACTGCACAGGCCGAAGAATCTAAATTGGCTCTCAGTGACCCCTTTCAGTCCCCTTAGACGATACATTGACTTTTGCGTCAAGCTACCCAAACCCTGTGCTCTAAGGTTAGCAGTAAAAGAAAAATCAATCCATCTGTGAATCTGTGTATTTGGAAAACAATGAGTCAGGAAGTGTAGCTTGAATAACCTTTGCTTCATTATACGAGTTGGAAATTCAGGTCTCGAGTTGCAGCTGTGTGGACGGCACACACACGCAGACATGCACACTCGCAAACACACAAAAGCCTGAATCCTCGCCCTAATCAACCATCAGGACCTTTTGGAAGAGCGATATTTGACCCAAATGCTCCAATGTCTGTTTTGTTGTGTGACCAGGTTAAATAATGGACAAGCTAATCAAAGGGTGTTGGTCATGTCCGTCTCGCCTTTGTCAATAGATAAGTGTTGACCTCTCAACTACGCCTGCCCCTGGTCCCCTCCCACAACTCAGACACAGAAGCCCTCTACAGTCTCATTCAAAACAAACCAAGTCTAATCAGCACCTCTAGTCAGCTGGAATGTCCCCAGTTTCTATAGAAGTATAGGTTTAGTGAAAAACCAGACAGGTATTCTGAACAGAAAACATGCCCGGACTCATTCACTGATGAGGCTGCAGGCACCATTATAAAAGACATGGGAGTGTTTTGGGAGCTTTTGTATTTGTAGTCTCACTAAAAGAGCACAGTCTTGGCAGAGAAAGTGTTCTGCAAATTCTGCAAAATCTGCAGCCAAACCATAATGAAACAATGCCTCTTATTACATCTTGAAGTGTTTGATTCCCATGGCAACAGTGGGGAGTGATGTGTTTTCTTGATGGTTTGGACAAAAGAAAAGAACTGATCTGGTGTCTGTTGTGTCGTGCTCTGCAGTGATGGCACTGACTAGCCATTCACGCTCCAGTAATATTCAAATAGGGCACAACGTTGCAGCAAAACGAAGCGTTTTCAATGATTCCCGCTGCGATGCCATCCCTCCACTGTTATTACTGCACGTTCCATTACTCCATGTCAGTGAGAGAAGTGCATAAACACAGGGTACTGACAGACCCCCTGTCTCACGCATGAATGAAAGAATTATCCAGCTCCCCCCTTGCCCCACCACATTCATTGAGGGACGCCTCTTTTTACATATTGCACATGAATACATGTTGCTCCATTAAAGAACTATAGTTTTAAAGAATTTCTAAGCATTTTACGATGTGTCGACACTCAGAAATTGCCACTAGATGGCACGGAAGAGCCCCTGGCCGCTATCCTAACAATAGTTTCCCATGACACCTTTTAATTATAGTGACTATAATCAATAGTTTTATAATGGCAATGGATCAAATGACTGTGTGTAAGGGATCACTCGTGGTGACAAATCCTCAGAGAATATTCACCCGACCTGTAGTCCCTGTCAGCTATACAGAGCTTTATCGCTTCCTTCAGTTTGTTATATTGCTTTCTCGCAATTTAACTGGTTTGGTTCACTTTCGCCACTCTCATAGCATCGTTTTTGGCAGTAGCAGGCAGCTGTTTTCAGCGAAAAAGCTTTAAATACCCACTGCATACATGGACAATTCTTATTAAAGTGTTCACTGAAACTACCTAAAACTGTTAACTCTCCAGCTCTCTTTATTCAGTGCTGTTTGGTCAATTTTGATGAAGACTGAAGTGAAAATAATAACTGCAATACAGCTTGCAGAACTGTTAGAAATGGGGGTAATTGTATCTCCCAGATGCTGCCAATAGTTGAAATTGTGGAATTTGATTATGATTCAGACTGTATTATTTATCTTTTTTTTTTTTTTACAGGGACAGTGGTTCTCAATAAGACCTAATCTCGTTGCACCATATTTGTTTTGAGAGCTCACACAAATCATATTCACACACGGTCTCCGTTATTATCCGTGGAAGAGGCAGCGCATTTGTATTCTGGGTGTGACATCTCAAATCTGCATCCAAATGGAGAATGAAATATTTATGCTGCAAAATGATGGCACTCCTCATCGTCAATTTGCTTGAACATAAAAGTGCGTTAGAAGGGAGGTGCATTCCTGCCCAGGCAAGTCAGAACAGAATCAGCCAATGAGGCGTCAGAGAGAGAGAGAGAGACAGAGAGACAGAGATGAGGGGAGTATCAAGGTAGAAAGACAACCTCTGGGCGGCCTGGGGCTATGGAGCCTGCAGACTAGGCCGACACCCAGGAATCTCACTCAAAAACATTCAAAAGCCTCTGAAGCAAATAGCATCATTTAAAAATAAAAATGCGCTTTTGTTTTTCGTCATTCAAAGGAGAGATTATTATTGTTCTGAGATACATCTTCATTACACCGATGCGTGGGAGAACAAGATGCAGAAAGCAACTATAGCTCAAGCAATAATGTGCGCTCATGCTATATACATGAATAAACAATGAGCATACCAGCTGTGATATGTTTGTGTATGTGTGTCATTAGTGAACACATTTCTGAAATAGCGTTATAGCCCAACATACTGTAATCTGCAATTTCCTGGAGATGCAGATAGACGCACATTTCTGCAGTGATGGTACAATCCTACATCATACAGCTATTTTGTCAGACATTAGATTACATTTTCATTCAAAATGATCTGGTTTGTTTGTAAAAGTTACTTTTTTTATCCATTTACTGAATGGCACAAGTGCAAAGAGTTATTAGCACAATAACCCAAAATTATTTTGTAGCTCTTTCATTTTGAAATTGAACTTGGGGCCTTCTTATCCTCAGAGCTGATTTTAGTGGTTGTTGTTCAGGCATGCATTTAATACAAATCAGTCATGTTAATGTCATGCATTATGTCAAATACAACAGTTTCCCATCTGTAATGTTTCTATTCCTATATAATCTACTAATCACAGATCTATGATCAAACCAATGTAATAATGCAGGGTTTCAGCCAACTGTGGAGGATCACAGTAACGACACGTTTTAGCACCAACAAAATGCTTTTGAATCTACAAATGTGTGTTGAAGCTCACATTCCTCACATTTGTGACGTGTTTCAACGGAGCCTTCACTCTGTGTGTGCTGCCTCCAGGGAGTGTAGAGCTGAAATACTGCACCTCTTCTTTCAACACATCTCTCTGTCTAAGGGTCAACGCTCACACCCAAACACCTCCCAATGACTGTGTCTTAACCAGTAAGCTGACTTGGTTAATATATTTCAATATTTATAAATTTAAAGACCTTAAGGACTGAATGCACCGTTGACCAATCTGTCAACTTTGAGGTATGTCTCCTGCTAGGACAAAAATACACGTTTAAGCTCTAAGAACAAATTAAAGTTATATTTTGAGCGATAGAGCACTCTAGGCTAGCTATCTTTAAAACATTAAACAAACAGAGAGACACAAAAGAGATTATTTTCCAGAAACCCTGGTGGATATAACTTGTATAAAACTGCAATTATGTAAGACCAAATCTGATCTGAAGCATAGTCAGTAATCAAACTTATCCTCAGCAGAGCTTGTTAAACCGGCAAACAAACGTTGTTGACCGTTTGTTGTCATTCAATGCTTGATGTTCACATTCTTTGCAATATTGTTGTAGAAATATGAATACAAAATGTTGCTACGCTGCTGTTTAACACTAGGGCTTTTAATCTCATCTGAGTCAGCTCCCCAGTAACAGCACACACCTTTGTCAGAGACTTCAAGGAGACATCAGTCGATGCATTTGATACGTGCCGGTATGGTAATGTCTGGCTGTGAAAAGAGAATTATTTGATGTATTTATTTGCGTTTTAAATTGAGCAACAGTATTGATTCAGACAGTCCGCATTGAAAAGCAACATGGAAAGAATTTGAAAAAAAGAAGCTCTTTCCCAGTGTGGTTAGTCAGCCAGACGCAGAGCTGCCTGCGAGCGGAGTGTTTTTAGAGGCTCGTTTTTCAGCTGTCACCTTCCAGAGGTCCAAAAGATTGCCTCGAACAAGTCACACTGTCCAGAGCTATCTGGCCCACACAGAACACAGAGGTAAAGCACTGTCTGTCTCCTGGGAACAACAGCTCATAACTCAAAGATATTGGTGTCCTTGTCAGTAAAATCACATATAAAAGAGATTGGGCTCAAATTAATGTGCTCACCAAAGAAATATCTTGTCAGGTGAGGCTTGGTGCAGCTTGCTACCTCAGGAATGTGTGGGTGCTGTCTCCCCCCCCGCCCCCCCACACACATACACACACACACACCAACCCTGCCATTGTGAGGGGAAGGAATGCTTTTCAAGAAGTCTGTCCTTTCACATTGAGGGATGTCGGGTGTCACCCCATTTTTCATTAAAGGCTGAAAGGAGGAGAAGAGAGCTGCAAAGTGTCTTGTTAAAATGTATTTATGTATGTGCCTGAAAACAAAGTGCACTACCTTAACGCAGCTCAGTTAACTGCACTGTTATTTACTTATTTTGATTTTGATATCAATGTGGATTATAGCCATTTTGGGGCTGAATGATGTTCAGGAGCTAGAAAAGACGTCTATTTAACTAACTGCAGAGGCAGCTTTTGTTTTCTCGCCACAGTTGCAAATTATTTTAGGAATATTTTCTAATCAAAATGGGTTGGAAGAGCTTCTGAAATGCTTCAGAGATGCTCTGGTCTCAGGAAGAATGGGGTTTACTCTGTAGAGAGTGAGACAAAAAAATCAGCAAATTACTGCAAAGCCTCATCAAACAATGAACACGAGGCCCTTATTAGATGAATATCACACGAAACTCCTTTACTTCATTAGTGTATGCCTTCCCCAAGGAGGACTTCCACGAGTCTTCTTTCAAAGACTTGTGGAAGTGGATAAGATTTGTTTGTTGTGTTAATAACATCTTTTTTTTTAATGACGATTTTACTAAAAACTGTTGCATGGTCACAGACCTTTTGGGAATACTAGCTGTATTTTGATCTCAGTTTCTGTGATTATCAGCTCTTTTTTTTCTTAATCCGTGGCAATAAAACCACGCCACATGGCAGGGTGTGGCAGCTTTTTATGGAAGAAAAATGGGTGGCCCTGCTCAGGTGCTTGTGTCTTATTGGTCGGCGCACGCCTCTAAAACACCAATACCTGAATCAGGTAGAAAGAAAAGACAGAGAGAAGACAGATAGCATGTTGTCAGCTGTAGCTTCAGTCCCTCGTGAAGAAAGCTTCGAGCTATTTTGTTGTTTGATTTGCATTGCATTCACAGAGTCACTGGGGAACTAAAGGAGCAACTAAGGTGAGTAATACATTTTAAACGAGGTAAGGCATTTGTCTATGCACAGAAAAAGCTAAAAGTCTAATCTTGCAACTACTTCAGACAGTAGATTTGTCTATAGCTACAACTATAACTTATACCCTGTTAGAAAAGTACCTGTGTTGAATTATTTAAAAGGATAAGATCACCTGGAGGAATCACAAGCTCGGAAGCAGCTTTTGTATTGAGATTTAGCAGGACCAACAAAGATTTTTTTGGGTGTGGGAGGGGAGCAGTTGTGTGAAGAGGTGTGCATAAAAGAGAGAGAAGTATGACTATCGGAAAGCTTCAGGTGTGGGGAGTCAGTGTGGTGTCGTCTTTCCCCAGGAGCAGGGACTCTGAGGCGGACAGATAGCGGGGCTGGCCGTGGTGTCCAGTGGCAGTGGTGGGCTCGAGGAGGGCTGTGGTGGAGGGGGGGGGGGGGGTTGCATCACTGATGACTAAACAGTCATTCAGCTCAGACCTGTGATAACGTGCCAGAGCTCAGGATTTCAACAGCAGCCTGAAACCCTGGAGCCTCAGAGCAGGGCAGGCCTGGTCTCGCTCAGACTCAAACTTTAACTCAAGAAAAGGGAGAGGCCAACATTCAATTCATGCTGCACTCATTGCCACCTCCTCCACCTCGGAGGCTTCCTCGTAAATCATACAGTCCCAATCGCATGCTCTGCACCAGGGTCGGCCTCCATCCGGCCTCCAGCTTAACATTAAAAATCCTCACTCAGGGAAAACTGTAATGAGTCAGAATCACAATGAAATTCAGATTGGAAATGAACAAGTGTGTTATGTATTTTTGTGTCTTGTATTTCAGACACTTTCTGCAAGAATATCCCATGTGTTCTATCCTTCATTCCACCGGAGTCTGTGTCTGTATTAAACCAGATTTCAGTGGTGTGAAGTGTAAGAGACATGGGGATACTGCTTCACAAGCTAACACTCACAAAACTGGAAGGCATCCAATTCAAAAGTCAAAGAAGTAACTAAATTTGTTCCATTTTGACTGCATTTTGAATGTTTTTCTACAAGATCATACTGTTGTGATATATGGTACTCTATATTTGAATGTATTTTCACTGCTATATCGTATAAAATATGTTTTGCATATATTTTCATCAATAAGATACTGTACTGAGCAACTCACTTATATGAATAAATATCTTGACCTTTTGTCCAGTTTGTCTTTCTTTCAACATCTTAAATCATTACGGAGCCGTTATACCACCCACACCCAACTTTCTGTGGCTGTCAGCCCCAGAGCGTGATTTTTTTTTTCTTCATTAGCCAAGACGTAGGATTTCAGACTCAGCCCACGCAAACAACCTTTACTGTTTGACAAATGAAGCTTATTAACAATGTGAAACATGCCCACACTGTAGCCCACACAATAATGCCATTTAACAGGTTTCTCCCAGCACACGTCTCTACAGCGGTGCACATCAAAGGGAAAGACAAACATAATAGTGCTGTTTTACTTCTCCATACCTCAGTGATCCATCGTATACTCAATATGTGCATTAGACTCTTGCTATGCAAGTGATGCAAGGCTGACTAGGCTGCGTAGTTATTGTAAAGCTGACAACCAGACCTGGTCTGGATAAAGCCTGTGAGTTCAATAGAATTTGAAACAAAACAAAGTGAGGAGTAGAGACAATGTGCAGGTTGTGATAGTAGTTTACGTTTATATGTTGTGTGGTCTGGTTAACAGATGTGAACGTCACACCATGAACAGCTGTATTACTTAAAACAACTGTCACACATGTATAATAATTATTTGCAATACACATCACCTCATATTTACATTCATCTCTATGTAAAGTCTATATTCATTGACAATATCACATTATTAAAACTTGTAATGTGATTTAAAATGTTGCTTTTCACCGTTTCATATAATTGTAAATTGAATATAGACTAAATCAGCAGTTATACATTTTTAATGGGATTCTGTTATGATTTTTGGAAATTTTATAGAGAAATAATTACTTTACTAATCAAAAATGGTTGATTAATCCGTAAGAAGTATTACAGCCCTGGTGTAAATTTTCCAAAATTTCTATCCAAAATCTAAAATAATGCATCCATAACATATATACAACAGCATTTATATATCTTCAAAAAAGACATTCCGCACCATTCAACACATTCTAAAACAAGTTTTGAAAATAAACTTCATACACCGTTAGCAGCACCTGTATTGAGTGTACACTACTTCAGCTGACATGAATTTCTGTCTCTTCTTCTTCTTTCTACTTCTGAGTTCGACCCTCGGAGAGGACACAGGTGAGAGCAAATGTTTCCACAGCAGGTGCCGTTACATCAGCAGCCAGCGTGTTATAAGAATTCAGCTGAAGAAACTGGCAGTGAGACTGAAATGGCTGACAACTTGGTTCTCTTTTTGTAAAATGTTGATTATTCAGTTTCTATTCTAAGCAGACGAGGAGGGCATTATGACAGTTTCACGCCACACAAGCAGCACTTGCTAATTGAAAGCACAAGCATGCTCCAGAAATGTTGTTAGGTGTCAGCATTCTGCTTCATTAACTGGAATTTACATTGTACTGTATGGTCATGCTGTCATGTGACGGTTGAGTACAAGCCTTGGTCCTGTTGGCTAAACTGGTGTTCTTCCTCGAGTTATTTTAGCACTTATTGTAATTTGTGTGTTTTGTGGCTGTTTAGTTGCAGAGGACATTGGTGTCCATCAGCTGGAGCGTTTAGTGGCATTGCTGACGTCTAAGGAGTGCGAGGACCTTCTGGTCGCCCTCTCTCACCCAGAGGAGAACATCTTCCAGCACATTGAGCGTCTCTCACCCGGAAAAAATCAACTAGATATTAAGCCTCGAGTCAAGAGAGACGCCTCTCCTGCTGCCGGTCAGTATACTCATCATCATCTGAAACACACCTTTGGCACTTTAGATCACAGAAATGATTGATCTCCAATGTGTGCATTTTACTTTTCTCAAGTAAAAGTACTGTTACTAGAGACTTTTTACGAGGGATGCAACATCAGGCTTTACTTAAACTTTGCTTTCTTAACTTTCTCGAACAAAAATGCAGAACTAAATACATCGATCAAATTTCCTGAATTGTTGTTCATAATTAAAATACATTGCACACCAGCAACTTCATAGTAAATCTTTAAAATGAACAGGAATTACAATTCAACTTTAAATTTTCAACAAATTGGTCAAAACTTAATAAAAGTTAAAATGAATCTACACTATATCGTGTATAAACATAGAACTAAATTGAATAGCTCGGCCCCATTGTCACCAATACCTGATCTAGGTATTTGAGTCAGTATCGGCCCGATATCGGTATCAATGTATCCCTACTTTTTACTCAAGTAAAAGTAAAATTAGTTGCGTAAAAGTGTATTCAGATAAAAGTAAAAAGTAGGTCGGTTAAAATGTACTCTGAGTAAACGTTACTGTTACATTGTTAAAAGGAGTTGGTATATGATGATGATTAAGTTATATATGACAGAATAGAATTGATTGTGAAATGCGATTATTCATATAAAGGCTACAAAATAAAGAGCATTATCATGTCAACTACACACTAGTGGAACAACATTACGCCGTCCCCAGGTGTGAACCGCACTAAAGAGCTCTTATGTCCAAGCAACAATAAATTCCTTTTCTATCGACAAACATTTGCAGTCTGAGCATCAATTACAAATAAACAACCACTTTCCTCAGTAAAACCGTAAGAGAATTAACCAGAAAAGAAGACAAAACTCGGATAGTTGCACAAAAATAATCATCAATAAACACAAAAAGAGCTACGTACACCATGGCGGATGCAACAAGCATTATTTGGCTACATAAATCGATTATCCTGCCTCTCTAACGAAAGAATAAAACATTGCCAAGGCAGCAAACACAGATGTTTACACAAACTCAACAGCAGCCCACAAACACATAAAGCAAAAACAGATCAATGCGTTTGTTGTCTGATACTCAGCAGTCTGACTTTTGTGACCGCAAAGTCCTTCACAATTTGCTCTAGGTTCAGCCTCTTAGCTCTTCACTCCTAATGCAAAATAAAACAGGAAACACTAAACATCAATGAATTAAACAAGGGAGAACCCGAAGGCTAATTACATGCAACAAAAAAATAAAGATAGTCTAAAGTTCAGTTCAAACTAAAAGCCTCTGGACACAGTGCCAGAACGTAACACGGAATGACTGAAGCCTTATATTTGCTTCAGCTGAACTCTGGCAAGCATTTGTTGCACAGGAAGAGGACTGTGCATTTTGTCCCCCATCACTTACATTGAAATTGCTTTAGGAAGGGATTTCTTCACGGCCAGTAGCCGGAGGAATTATTACAGCGATTGCAGCGTGCATAAGTACATGTGAATAGTGTTTTAAGATAGACTTGGCAAAATGTGAACTTATCCTTTCTGAGTCATATGCCATTGGCTGTAATAAGGTAGAAATGAAGTCCACCCAGAGTCCGTTTCTCACACATCCAGCTCGGCTTGGGGAGTTCCTGGCAGCAAGCTGACTGTCAGAGACCTGCATGTCTGAGGGCCATATGTTTTGTGTTTACTAGATAGTGAGGCTCAGTGCCGGACGGCCCTGACAGACTGGATGCTGAAGTACGGCAAGCAGACCTACTACGACAGGCTTTCTCGCGCCTTGCAGCACATTGGCAGAAACGACATTGCCATTGGTGAGAAACAAATGAAGATGGAAAGAACAACATCTGCCTTCTGGATAATGTCTTTTGAAATAGAATAATTATGTGTGGTGCCACTAAGATAATGGGTTCCACATTAAAATGGTTCACTTTTTATGTACAGCACAGTGTCGTCTCAGCGTGTCCCTTCACAAAAAGAAATTGGAACAAAGGCTTATTTGGGTACACACGTCGGTGTATTTTCAAAATTGGTTTATTTCGGTCAAGAAGGCCTCCTCAAGACTCTAACAACAGTGCGTAATTGCTTCATTACTTTGAGATTTGTTTTAATTGGAACTTCAAAAGTGGCATATTTTGCACACTGCCAGTTTCTGGCATGCGTTTCAGTCCAGTGTGCACACAACGCCACAGCCGAGTGGCGTTTGATAGGAGGTGTAAATGATCTGACAGAGGACTCAGTGGAGCTGACACCAGCCACAGAACAAACCATCTGCTCCTTTCATCAGCAACTTTGGAGTAAAAAAAAAAAAAAAAAAAGACAAGGAGAGGATGGGAAGAGATGAGTTATAAGACATGAGGGGGGGGCAGTGGTGGCTTTGATGAAAACGACTGTGTAGATGCAGAATGCAGCAATTATCGTACACTTGATTGCAGTTCTGAAGAGATCTACTCATAGGTAGAAACTTGAAGGACTCATTCTGTTTTATTCTGAACCGAAGGACGGCAGTTGCTCTCATGCCAGAACTGATTGTGTTTAGTGCAAGTCTTTTCTTAATGAAATACGTGCAAGTTTAGCATTTGAAGTGACAGAGATATACCTTTAGATCGGCAATGTGCTTGTCTTTTTACAGAACTGGGGAAGAACATCAACCAGGACAAAATCCTGGGGCTTAAACTCTACGTTGAAGATTACCACAAATTTGTCAAGTCTTTAAACTTCCCACCGGAACAATCAGACTCAAAAGACCAAGAGCATGAAGCCCAGAGGGTCAGAAGAAGAAGAGGTAATGTATCCTAAAGCTTGAAAGAGTCACATTAGTTTGGCACACTATTAAATAGAATTAGTGATGGTGAACCAATTCTTAACATTTCTAAGCCCGAATATCTTCGGCTATTGATGTCAAGAGGAGATTTTTGGGTTATCCCTCTGGAGACTGTCTGAATGACAAATGATATAATGTTCCACTGAACCCTGATTCTATTAAGTGTTTAGATGAGATGCCAGATTAGATTTGGTGGCCGTAGGCATGCTTCCAGCTCATTACTTCTCAACATCAACACTCTCACTATATGAGGAGTATTTCCCAAGATACCTAAAAATTCAAAAATGTAATTATCACCTGTCCATTTTTTTTGTATTCTCCCGGGTTCTTCATTCAAGTTAAGACTTGACAAAAATGCTCCCACAGTCCTTTGAGATGGTTATATGGGATTCCCACTTTTTTCTAAAGATAATTTTCCACAAATGTTCCAGTTATGATCTAGCTGGTATGACAGCCTTACACTAATATGTCCCTCCCTGTGGAAGTCTGATTTAAATGACGCGCAGTCTATGGCTGTAACTCATCAATGAAATCAATCCCTACATGCTTAGAAATGATGACAAATTGCGAGGATTATTACCTGCGGCTGACTCAGTCTATCACACCCTACTTTAGCCTATTTAGTAATATTAAGGGGAGTCTTTCACAAAGCCAATCACACCCACTGTGAGCATACCGCTACAAAAACCCATGTCATGTTATGGTCCATTGCGAAATGCTATCAACGTTTTTTAAAAAGTACCATTTACCAGCATTTAGTCAGTGTTTTGGGCTTAACTGTTTTGACCCCGGCTTCCTAATCATTATTATCTCTCTCAACAATGCCCAACACACAAAACTGCTCCTAGCCGGAGTTGAGTCACAAACCTTAAATTGCAGGCAAAACAAGCCAGCTAGCACTTCAACTTTAGCAACCGAACCAAACACGCTAACCAATTTAACGGTATCCAACCATTTAAAAGAAGTTGGGAAGCAAGTACCGTTATGTCATCCTCCAACATGCACGAGCTACCATGAGATGTGACTTCTGGGTGTTTACACAACATAACCAAAATACTCTCGTCCATAAACTACCATTTCAATGTTAATATGATCTCGAACTAGCTCTAATAGATAGCCCAGTAGTTCATACTCAGCTATAGGAAAACAGGAGTTTGTCAAAAAAAATTCCAGGGCAATACAAGATTTTACTTTTTTTCTCATTTTCTGTGTGTTTTTAATGATTGTAAAATTGCTTTACGGTTCCTTTCCTGTTTGTGCTGTGTGTGTGTTAGTAAGGGATCTGACATGGCGTGACCTGGATCTGATCGTGGAGCGGGCTCCTGTCCCTCTGTACCAGAAGGGGCCTTTGGATGTAGCTCTGCCCCTCTTGTATGGCATCCTGCTGGGCTTCGGAGGGACCTTGCTCGCAGGCGTCTCTATACTTTTTGTCATCATACACATCTCCCGTAGAAACCAGCAGAGCCGTCACCCCAGGGTCGCCAGCAGCAAGCTCGTGTTTGGAAATGCAGGTCATTGGAAGTCAGAGGCTGCAATATAAGCAGCTTATGGATTTGAGTTAAAACGTAGTCAGCATTATGCCCTAGTACATGTACAACTGGTATGCATACATAAATAAAGGCAAAAAAAGACTTTCTATTTGTTTTTCAGATGTCTCTTTTATGGAAAAAACGAAAATGCCAAAATCTTCCAACCTCTTTGTCCACAATAATCGAGCCAACACAGACACTCAATATCGATTCCACCACACCACAGCTAATTATGACAAACATGACAAGAATAATGCCATTTCAGATAAAGTAATTATCCATGCTGTGTAGCGCTACGCTGGTAAGTATTATTGTCTTGCCAGTGGGTAGATGACTAGTGGTGTGACAGATGCGCTGGAACCCAGCCCTCACACCAAAGGTTGTTCCGGTGTTACTGTGATAGTGATGCCACTTTCCATTTCCCCTCCAAGTGACGGCAATGTGCCCGTCTGGCATCGAAGAACAACTAATTATCCAGCCTGGCGCCTGCTTCCCCCGGAGCCTGCCGATACCTCCACAGGCAATCCAAAAGACTAATAACAATGACAATGCTAGCAGACAATGGAGCAGTCTTGGTTGTGATGGCAGCTTCTGGCGGGTGACAGAAGCCAAATAGAAAACACAGAGCTATATATTTTGAACGTGTGAAGAAGCAAGGGTTGTTAGCAAGCTGAAATAACTCGATATGTGAGATGCTGCGGCGAAGTAGGTCCAGAAACTGGCATCGGACAACAAACTAAATAAAAATGCCCATATCAAATTAACTTTGTTGACATGTGTGGGCTTTAATTAAGAAAGTGATTTGCTCACATTTTCATATACTCTGCTGAGTATGTTTCATAGTAGCGAGACAGAAAACACGCTCATGGCACTCGGGTACTTTCCGACTTCTTGTTCCCAGTTTCTTACGCTATCCCTACTTTCTTCTTCGTAATTAAACTAATTACTTCATTATACAAATCTGGCCTAATGTGCTTCAGGAGGCAGACAGCTTGGATTAACAGTGGCACTAAGCAGCAATTACAGACAATTAGTTCATAAATCAACATTTAAACAAATTATAGTGCCAAGCAGAACTGTATGAGCAACGCTTTGAAAGGCCAAAAAGACATCATGGATTTTAGTTTTGACTCATTACCTAAATAATGACCTATAAAATAATGCATGTTCTTCTTCAATATTCACATTGCTCTTCTTTATTAATAATCAAATGCATAAACCCATGTATTTGTATTGGCATGTAAAGCAAAACCAGTAACATATAGTGATGACAGTTTCTTTATATAACCGTATGTCTTTAGGTCTGGGCTAGTCAAACTACGACAAGAATGAATTGTTAGAAATAAGGTAGAATAAAGCTTTATTACATAGTTATAATACATTTAAATACATTTATAATAAATTGCCCCCACAACAACACAGGTGAACACTTAGGCCTTGCACTGCATTAGAGTTTAAAAGCATTGAATTGATTTAAATTAAATTTAAGATCAGCTCTTGGCATAGGTAGGCACACAAAAAACTACTGTAATGTCAAACGGTGAACTGCTATGTCTTGTTGGGTATATAATGACAGACACTTGAGGTTGTCTGCACATGATCCACAATCAAAAATGTTTGGCCACGCCTGCTTTAGGACAACATTGTGTTTCACCTTCATTACTAAGCTTCCCAGGTGTCACAGCAGAACTCTTCACAACAAAACTTCCTCTGTCCTTCAGTTTTCCCCTGCTGGCTGTTAGGATCCTGCAGGTGCTGACTATGACAGGTTCACCTGCTGTGGGCTCACCTGTATTTCTGTAACCAGTGGAGAGGAAAGCCAGAGTACAGTATGCCTGAATGACTCACAGAAACAACATGCCACTTGGGGCCTACATCATGGTTGTGGCACTCCTTAGCATAGCCAAGGTCCCACCGGGGAGCTGCTCTTAGTGGATAAAGAAAACTATAAAACACCTCGAGCCTGTTGAGGCACACTGAATAACTTTAGAAACATTCAGTACAGTGCACAATTTCATTTTCTTTAGAGTGGAGCCTGATCATGTGATTGTCTGCTTCCCGGCCCTTTACGATGCATTTCATTCACAGGGCACTGAAAATGAGCACCAGAATAGGCCAACGTTCATTTCAAGCCATTCTCATGCAAAGGGATGAAGCAATCACAGGCGTCATGGATGAATAGAGAAAGAATCTGACATGAAATTGACATTTACAGCCAAGGCGAAGCCAACGTGTGAGGGTACGGTTTCCAGGCACATCCATTCTCATGTAAAATAGTTTTTTTTTTTTCTTTTTTTGTCAGATGGTTTCTTTTGGGTTTTTGTGGAGCAGCACAGCCGCTTATCACACTGGATTGTCTGAGGAGGGCACATCTGTCTCTTGTCATTGGCTCAGCTCAGCATAAGGAGTCAAGTGTTTGTCTGGATGAAAACGTAGATGGACGGATGCGATGCGTGCCAAGAGGACGCTCAGACAGAGAGGCTGTGTCCTTGATGTGCTGAGGCTGAGCGTTCTGCACCGGGGCCTCTGGGGTGTGCTTAGTGTCACTGAAGGCTTTAAGTCCCCCCTCCCTCCATTTGCATCTTCATTCATCTGCAGGGCCACTGAGGTGCTGCAGTCCCCGCTCAGCCATCACTCTCCCTTTTGCTCAATATATATGGATCACAGGAAACAAGATCACAACACCAGCTCTTTTACAATAATACTTTTTTTTTTTTTAATCGCCTCAGCTCCGGCTCTCACAACTTTGTCTTTCATGGTTTCCTTGGGGGGAATCTGAGTCTTCTTCAAAGTTTTCACTGCTGATCAGAGGAGAGCGGCTCTGTGGGTTTACAGATAAAGCCACAGTGCCATCCTGTGGTCACAACGGGTCATTACGGCAATCAACGGAATTTGTGAAATTAGTCATGAATATATTGTAACTCTACTTATGAGCAGTTTTTACCTCTTCGACTTCACTCCTCTTTAACATAGGCACGTTATTAGCAATAGCTGGTCAACAGTATATGAAGTGGTATATACATCATCTGGGAACCTGAAGCATAATTTGAGAAGCAGTTCAGCACTGTGTGTAAAAACATTTCTAGTTTTGCATCTCTAATAAACACTGCTTTGCTCAGGTGTCTATTCAAATGTTGAAAGTATAAGGGCTTAGAACATTATACAAATAAGGATTTGATGGCCATTCCCATGCTCATTTACGTCTCATAAGTTGTTGCTGCACAAACGTATGATTACACAGATTCAGTGCAATATTTAACCATTTTTGACCACAAGAAAATTGATTTAAAAAATCCCTCCAAAATACCACATTTAGTCACCAAGACATTGAGGAACACCACAAAAGTAATTCTGTGATTTTAATATCAAAAACTTTTGACATTTAAAGATTTCTACAAGAATTGCATTTTTTGACGAGGTTGACTAGGTTTCTATTCGTGGTTGTAAAGTTGCACGTGGCTATGGTTATCCTAAAAGTCCGAACAGGTAATTTTATACAATGACATTGATTTTAAAAACATGGTCTGAATATGTGAAATGGCTACTATGGACACTATTATCATCACTCATGAATACAATTGGGCTGATTGGCTCCACAAGAGAAATAATAAATGTATACTGCATGCCTCAGACTTCATGGGCATCGTAGGTACCCATAGAACTCATTTTCATTCACATATCTTGAGGTTAGAGGTTTTCGGGCCCCCTGTGAATACAACCATGCTGATTTCTCCCTCCACAACATGTAGCCCCACTTCAGAGCGTTATATATGAGAAGATAATGTCTGCTGTAAAAGCCCAACTGCTGGAATATATTCAGTGAGTAACATTTTTTACTCTAACACAAACATATTTTCCAAACTGACATATACTGGATATTGTTTTTTATTGCTTTACCTATAAGAGCAGCTGTGGACGGTTACAGCATGAAGATTTGTAGCCGTTAAATGGAAGAGAGAGGTGAGTAGGTGGTCATAACGTGGTGCAGTTAGACAGCTGCTTAAAAAGAGCACGGCACAATGAATCACCAAGCAGTGCTGCTGTCACAGTAACGGGAAAATGCTTCATCAGCCTAAACATGTTTAAAGGCCAAAGCTGTGAGTGGAATGTCTTGGGTACTTGTGTGCATGTAGATGTGCAACCAAAAGACATTTGAATTGCAAATTTCCCTCTTCCAACGCAAAAAAAAGTTGTCGGTTTCTGCTGCATGGCATAACGCACATTTGTGTTGAAGTTTGAAGCATTTAAAGACTGAAATACATTCATGTTTTGTAATATTATCACACACACCGTTTAAAGCGCAGGCAATATGCTTCGTGTCAATCTTCAATGCATACAATTGATGAGTTTGATTTAGCTCCAATTCAGTAGTTAATAAATCACCATCAGGGTTGAATTTGTCTGCTGAAAGTGAAGTCACGATAGAGAGGTAAACAAAAGCAGTAAAGGGCTTTGGATAATGGCTGCCTGGCTTGCCTGTTTATTGAGATAAAAGCAGAGTTTACTCCTCTGAGCTTCAGACAGGTGCTCCGCAGACAGAAGTACCCATGGGACACTAGACAATGAGAGAGCAAATCAAACTGGTCTGAACCACACTTTTAGTGAGAAACACTGCAATTCAAACCTTTTCTTTCTCTTTTTCCCTGACAGTGGAAATGGTTATAGTGATCATGGTTACAGTGATCTACTGCTTATATGGATCCAAAAGCTTTGGACAGAATCATTCCTACACAACAGCTGTTTGAATAATGTGCTTGTACTAGCTTATCAAGTAATCTGCTTACAGTGTTCATTTTGGGGTATTTTCATGCATGACAACATGTGGGATACATTTTATTTTAGGCATTGATGGCCTACAGTTTAGTTTCAGCCCTGTTGAAATTATACAAATGCACTGTATGGAAATGCATGTATTTGATCATCCCCAGAAGTGATCACTGTAAGAGGTGTCCAATGTATTTTCCGTTTGTAAGCTTTGTGTTTTGAAATTAATGAGTATCATTTGGAGAACCGTGTGGAGAGTTTTCATGTAGAGCTCACTGGAAAGCTAATTTGCAAATGTTTGTGTTAATGATTCTGATATTGTTGAAGCACGGGGCAATTTTACTAATGCTTGCGTGGTTAATGGCCTCAGACTGCTTTGCCTGACAGACATTTGTTGACACTCGGACACAGCCGGTCGTTGTCTCTGAAGTCTCCTTCAAGTATCACCTGAGCCACACTCCTGACAGTTCAATTCTTCAGACCTGACTTTTATAGTATGTCAAGCAGTAAACTGATGGTTCTTGTAGACTTTCAAAGCAGCCCTTTACCCTCACTGTGCATGTGTCCAATCATCTCTTCAAACAACCCTGTCTCCTACAAAAACATGTTAAAATACAGGGTTGCTGTGGTTATAACCATACATTCACAGCTATATTGGCATCCTGTCAATGTCAATGAAGATCTTGTTAAATAATTTAAAGACAGATCGTTCTATACACGAATATATACGACAGCAGATCATGAGCTCTGGTTCACCGTATTGCATCAAAGCTTGCCCTCTTTTATGTCCTTCTTGGCTCCCGAGTTTATCAGGCAACATTCTTAGAATTAATGAAGTAATTGTGCACAAGCTATCAAATCATGATTGTGTAATAACACTCACAACACCCCTGGTGACATGTTGCAAAGCATCATGCGGCTTCCTCTTATGCTGCAGTGTTCTAATGAGTTCCCTCAGCGTTGCACCACACTGCGTTGTTTTTGCGTTGCCTTGTCTAATTTCCCCGCTGATACTGAACGGCTCAGTAAGGAGCTAGTATCTGCAGTTTTCATCTAATAAGAAGACAGGAAAGCAAACAGTACCTGCCGCTCGGTTTAATGAGTTGATGGGATGACAAAACACCTCACTGATGACACTATCTGTCCAACACGATAGCTGCAAATCTCTCTTTGTCTTGATGCCATGTTCTGAAGGAAGGTCAAATTTGTTTATCTTTCTAAAGCGTTATCATCTAATGCCAGCTTTGGTTTTTCATGATACTGTTAATGGAATTCAAATTCATTCCTGTCTTCCCTTCCCACAAAACAAACATACTAAAAATATAGAAGTACATCTTGGTGTTTTGCGGCAGCAGCAATTTCAGATTTTGTTTGTAGTTTTTTTTCATAAAGGTCAGTATCTTTAGAAATGATCGACACAGTGACTTAATTTTGATATTACCATGAAATGAAATAAGTCATTACATCTAGAGGTTGCAAAAGAGAAAAACCAAAATTGGCCAAGCAGGTTGCAGTATTTTCAATCAGACATGGGGTTGTGGCTTCATTTAACTATAAATAATTATGCATAGAGTCAGAGACGCAGACTCAATCATTGTATGCCTTAATTAATCACCAGAGATTGTTGGTGTATTTAATTGCTGTTGAACTACTGGAATGAGACAATGCGCACATTAATTAATACCAGCTATCAGTGGTCAGATTTGCCCTCAGCAACTTGGTAAACAAACCCTGTCCAAAGACAATTTGCTGACATTGCACAATCAAGATTTATGATTCCCTGGCTGCAAACTGGCTTGTTAATTAAGCGAAATAGATCCTCAAACATAAGTCTAGAAAATGCATATGCAAAGCACCAACTGCTATCGCTTGATCAATGTCAAACAGACTCTATTTCAATCACCAGAAACGGTTTTGGTTGCTCTGTCGTTCTCATTTTCTCTCCCATACAAGCCCACAGTCCATTTATGCAACAATCTTTTGATAATAATTGCTTCCTGGCTCTTTATTAAAATGAAATCTTGATTGTGAAAGGTCAGAGCTGAATATTCTTCTCAGGGACAGCTCTTCATAAAATCAGGCAAGCTCTAAATGACAAGGTCCCATGACTCAACGAGGAGATACCCTCTGACACCATGCAATTAGTCTCAATAGTATGAAACCAGTGGGCGTGTAAACAAATTTAATACATAAATCTCTACGACTCAAATTTACTAAAAAGGGACCTTGTTAATTAAACCATCATGGTCAATGAATGTGCAAGAGGTGTAAAATTAATTTTTATGTGAACTTGCAATTACAGGAATTGAGAGGCTAGTCCATTATAATAGTATCTCATTTGAAAAAGGTTTTAGCTAGAAGCATTTCATAATTCAGTGTAATCATCATTTGACCTCCAGAAAGGAGAGTTTGTTTCTTTTTGCCTATAGCTTTACCGATAAGGGGTAATTACATGGCACAATATCAGGAAGGTCAAATTAAAAGGCCTATAGTTGCCTACATTTAGATAAAAGAAAGGCATTATAAAAGCGATACACTACAACTTTAAATGTAATGGCAGTGAGTGAAAAAATAGCAGTAAAGACGGGTTGACCGTCAATTCTCTGGTAACAGAGCGCTGAGTCTTAAAACCCGAAAATGAGTTAGCATTCCAGTTCCCTTGTCTTGAAGTCAATGGTTATTTGTATTGGGTTTTTGGTTAGATGACCGAAATAAGGTCTGTGGTTAACCAGAGATTTTATTGTTCTGTTCTATGGAAAAAATTGTAAGCGTTAACGTGTCTTAAAAAAGGCGGTTGCTAAAAAGTGGCTAACTGAGACTAAACCTCATCACGGCTATCACTACTGCACCTTAAGCTTAGTGGTGATGTCGTTGAAGTAATGCGACCGTGTTGAAGTATATTTATACGCTAGCTATAACAAAACTTGTAAGTATCATAAACATATGTAAATGTTTGCCACAGAGCATATTTTCTGCAATAATCCAAAAGCCAATGGATAAATCCCATTGGCTTTTTGTCGAGGAAACCGGGGCGATGCTAACTTCTGGGTTGGCCTACAAAAATGCATCATCTCTGCAGCTGAACTAAAGGGTGGTAAATGAAAACAGTGCCCCTTGAGCAAGGCCCTGCAACCCCATAACTGCAAAGGGGCTTTATCCTGACTGATCCAGCACTGTAATCTCTGAAAGAATAGGATAGAGGCAGTGGCATGTGTCCCACTTCCATACGACATAGACCTCCTCATTGTGTACACTATGAACTGTATACACGTCTTGGTATACTGTTTTTTGCAGTTAGTGTACAAGGAAATGCATAACGGCATACAATACGTGTGCCTTAATTCATGTGCAATACTGCAATTTTGGAATGACAAACCTAAATGTTTTTCCAAACATGTAATCCATCTTTTTGGTTTTTCCAATATTATTCTGTAGCTGTCCTACAACTACCTTCTGCAGCTGTGAGCAACTCCTCTGTTTCTTCTGTGCATTGCATTGTGGGACTGCATAGTGTACATCAACAATACACTCAAAAATCAAGAATCTTTAGAATGCATTTTGATTTGTTTTCCAGTTTGAAGACACCTGTTAGAATTAGTATGAAGTATTAAATTGACATATGTAGCTTATGTTTATGTATAACTGAGACATGGTATGTGAGAGTCAAGTTCTCTTTTCTTAGTCAAACATATAAAGATAAGAAAGGCATGGGCAGAGTGGCATAATGGCTCATAACCATGTGACAAACCATGGTCGAACTGTTTCAATCTGAATATTTCCCTAATTCTAATTAATTCAATCAGGCCCAAGCAGCAAAGGGCTTCGACAGACGGTCTCAAAACAATGAGGGAGAAAAGAAGGAAAAGGAGAAGCTGCAGTTGATGAAATTAAACACACACACACACACACACACACACACACACACACACACACACACACACACACACACACACACACACACACACACACACATTAAGTGATGAGAGACTTCCCCAGAGCTCCAAATTAAAGCTGATGGCCATAGAAACCTTGTAATCACTTGTGGTGCCAATTTGCTGCAGAGAAGAAGGAGAGCAGAGGAGCAGATGTGTGCCAGAATACCTTAGGATGATTTCTTAATAGCTTCATAAATCCATTCATGCATCACAAGCATACCAACACTGCTGTCAGCCCGCTGCGAGGAGAGACACCACATGCCTTTAAGCACCTGCTACACAAACACAAGGCAGTTGGACCACATATTTCTCTTTGTTAGAGTCACTCTACTGATGCAACTGGCAACAATTAGAAGTGTTTTTGTTTGTGGGGGCTTTACTCTGCCTGATGGTAAATGATGGACACTGTGGTCCTTAGAGTTTGCGAGACAACTAAGTCATGAAACTGCTGATGCAGTCCTCCTTTCATTTGTGTTTAGCCTTTCTTAGTGTCTTGCCTCTACGGGGACTTAGCCAGACTGCTCAGCTGGCTATACAACACAGCTGTGGCCATGCACACTTTCAGTTAATTACAGGACCACTTCTGTATGACTGCACAGTCAGCAGGTTCACTCCACAGTTATTTTGAGGGGGGGGGGGGGCTGAGCTTCATTATCTGCTCAGCGCTTACTTTTGTTATTCGTGTCTCTTGTGCTGGTATGTACCACCCCCTGTCAGTGGAGTCAAGTACTGACTGTGCCCAACCACAGAGTAAAACATTTTATTAAGATAATTGATAGTCTGCAAAGAGATAAAAGACAAAGCACAGGAAGTATTTTTGGCAACAACAAATTGAACTGATAGTATCTTCCGCATGTTTCTTCTCCTCGTCTTCACTGCAGAAACAGTTCCTGTAAAAGCAAAACTACTCTTAGATTTACAGTAATGGCTTGATGGGAAATAAAGGTTGGCTAAACTGTCATTTTTTTAGCTATTATGGGCAAACTAGTGCATACCTGCTCCAGATCCTTCTCCTCATTAATGCTAAAGGCAAGTTGCTGTCTCGCTCTCTCTGCCTGCAGAAAACAAAGTAAATGCACATAGTTAAAGTCAAACAGGCATGAATGCAAACACTAAAATTGCTTTACTCCCGATGCATTGGCTAAAGCAACTGTAAAGTTATAAAGTGATAAATTCCAAATTCAGAGCATTAATATAGCAGCAAACAACTATTTGCTATGTAAAGATAGTGAGCAGAGAATGAAGTCACGCTCCCACTGTGTGTAGTCTGAGTTTCTCTGTGCTTTGTTTAAGTAGCTGTCCGGCCGCGTGTGCATGTTAGTGAATGTTAGTGCATGTGAGTCCCTGTGTGTGTGCCCAACTGGCTTGCTAATCGCCACTCTGCACTGTGCTCATATGGCGAAACCGCTGATAACACTGTCCCTACAGCGGCGGCGCGTAAGTGGAGCGTACAATCCAGTTTCCCCCAGGTTCATACTGTTAGCTCTGTCAGCACGGTTATCGTTGTTGCTCAGAAGTCGCCATGTCGAGAGCCGTGTGGAGGCAATCCCTCAATAATTAATATGCTTTGAATTAAGCACCATTAAAGTTATTACATAGGAGAAGGTTACACTACTGTTTGTATTGAACTGTACTCGTTCGCATTTAAGTCATTCTGAGTATCCACCCTTTCTTTTTTTTTAAAGAGACGCTTTATTTCATGGGTTTTTCAAAAGTTGAGACTGGCTGTATGACTGTATGTCCAGTCAGATGCTAAAAACGTTGCCTATGCACATCAGGCAGTAAGAGCAGACAATCAGGCACACAGCATACAATATGCAGCATGACCTTGGCATAACTTACAACTTTGTTTGCTGCGGCACTTAATGTGTCACAAAAACCTGTGCGATATTTCTGTTTACCCTTGTTGAACCAGACAAGGTAACAAAAGCTGTGCTAAAAAGACGACTTTGGTACTAAGAAAATAAATCTAGCTTTTCTACTCTTCTTAATCCCTCCCTATATCCCTAACCTTAAAACCTTTGACCAGCAGGTGTTTGTATGTGATGTTAGGAAAAGGATTTGTATGATAAGGTTATTTTATACAGTGGGGGTCCTACCTTTGGGGAGACTTGCCACTCTCCAGAGGTCTGCTGAGCAAACACAACAGCATCGTGGACAGAGAGGAAGAGATTACTGCGGCCAATATTGCCGCCATCAAAAGCTCCTCCGACCTCCATTTCTTCATACACCTGGGCTGCAGGCGGCAAGACAACAAACATCACACAAGGACTTAAAGTAGAGCGAAAGAAGTGATTTTAACACAATGCTCAAGTTGTATTTAAAGAGAAAATTAAATGGCCGTTTTATTTGCCCAGAGAAGAACATTGACTGATGCTTAAATATGATAAATCACAACAAATAACCGCTATATCTTTATCTAATGGAAGTCCCTTGCTTCCTATGACAAGTGTTGAGACATTAAATCTCTGACTTACAATTGTACACTCATTTCGACCAGCGTCCTTCACAGACCTTATATAGACGTAATGCTCAATGAATGGCTAGGGTTCTGTTTCCATGCCAACGGGTGTGAAATGAACAGAAGTCATCAGAGATGTTACCTTGAACATTAGCCAGGTAGAGTTTAATGCCCAGCATCGCATAGCTCGAGTTCATCTGTGTGGGAAATAGAGAAAAGGAGACCGTTAAGAGGCATAATGGAATATACTGTTGTATACACCCATACTTAAACATTCTCTCATAAAAAGGTTCAGCAAGGGACGTCAGGGTTCAATGTCACAAATCAAAGAACTTTCTGTGACAAAAATATATTAGATTTGTACAGAAAATATAAGCTTTTATGTTTCAGGGGTTCTTTGACTTGCAGAGAGACTTGGAGAGGAGAACAGCAGCACTGTGACAAGGCATACTGCAGTAACCCAATTTTACCTGAAGCAGCTTAACTGTCTTTTATTACACATTTCTCACTGTCGGTTTCTTTATCATGAACATTTCAACATCAGAAATTGGAATGCCGGTTTATCCGGATTATGCATGTGTCAGTTAATTAAATATGTATAGTATGCAATCATTGAGAGCTGCTAGCTTAGTGCTAACAGCGCTAACAGTGCAAACCACGGCAACAGTGCTGGCAGAGCTAACAGCTCAACAGTCGGGACGGCGTCATCAGCTGTAATCGCCGTATGAGCGCAGTGCAGAGCGGCGGCCATGAGCTAGCCGGCTCGGCCACGT
The DNA here is from genome assembly GCA_032191485.1 of Leptoclinus maculatus. NCBI lineage: Eukaryota > Metazoa > Chordata > Actinopteri > Perciformes > Stichaeidae > Leptoclinus > Leptoclinus maculatus. The sequence goes on from JAVDOI010000284.1 coordinate 130,595, forward strand.
AAACCTCTTTAAATGGAAACTTATTCTTTAATCTAAAAGAACCTTTTCATGGTTATAAAGAACCTCAAAGGTATTTTAATTATTATTTTATGAACCCTGTAAAATGCTTTATATTGAACCCTTTAGCGGTGCCATACTGCACACTGAATGTACAAAATTATTACTCAAAAGGTTCAATACAGAACCAATTGTTTTAAGTGAATTTGGTATTGCAAACAAGCATATAACCTTTATCAATACTTTGATGCCCATTAGGTCTATGAAGCAGACCCCTGCCAAGTCGAGGATGAGGGTGTGGAAGGGCATGGGCTGGGACTCCAGTGTGGGACTGGGTGGCTCTTGGTCAGGCGCCTGCTCGCCCGGCTCAATGTCACTACCGCGGAAGTTGACATAGCTGGTGGGAGGCTCAGGTATGTTGGCAGTGCCATCGTTCATATCAAAGTCATTTTGCAGTTCAAGCTGAGATATGGTCTAGATTGAGAGGAAATACATAGAGAAAGGTGTACAGAAGAGGTCACAGGATGTATTTTCAGAAAATCTATGAAAATGCGAGCTGCTAGGTCAAACACACGTGTGTCATGTATCATATATACTTGATCCCACCTGAGACTTCATGTTAAACATAGAGCTGGGTTTCCTCCTTGGTGTCTCATTGTCCTTCTTCTCTTCTTTCGCTTTCTCCTTCTGTTCTTTCTCTAAGAACTTCCGCCTGGCCAGGATAAGTTTGCCAGGGTCCAGCCCGGTCTAGACACAAACATGCCTGTGTAAACACCTATTAAGCCACATTAACACATTCATTCAAGCCTGCCTAGCCTTGCGTGACAGCAAAAAGAGGTCATGTTTTCAACTGTACCTTTTTGATGACCCTCTGGCGAAATATTTCAGCATTTGCAAAATAGAGAGGTGAGCAATAGTTCACTATTTTCACACCTGTTATTGAAATGACCTGTGGAGTTATTACAAAAAGATTAGACACAATTATTAATTTATTATGTGTAACAACAATAAATACACACAAATATTTTGCTTTCATACCTTACTGTACACCTTCGGGTTTTTGTAGATATCCGTATCCATAATCTGAACCATTGCCGAACCATTACGACTACGGGGAACACATTATTAAAATGAATCATACATTAATAAACACTTTACGCTCTGCTCCATTGTCTTTTTTTGTAATTCTGGTTAAAAAAAACAGAGCATTTACTCACAACTGTGTCTTGAATATCACTACCAGAATGGAAAAGCCCACTCCGATAGCAACTCCATAAGGCAAGCTGAGAAAAAATGTGGCCAGGAATGACACAACCCACACACACTGGAAGAGAAAGAACATTAAGAGAAAATATGGAGGGAAAAAAAAGACATCACATTGTGTTGCAATATTGCATCCAAGGCTTTGACTTACGCAGTCCAGTTTGCTCTTCTTCCATAAGTAGTAGGGATCAGAGAGCTGTAGGAGAGTGTTCTTCAGGTTCACTGCAATCAAGGCTCCAAGCACAGACTGGCGAAACCAAGGTTGCATAGGTCACTAATGGATTTTTCTCTTACTTCTACTTAAATGTTTTGTCTAATTTTTCAATTATCATAATCCTATGTCCACCTACTTTTGGAAGTGGTTTCAGGAAGGCTCCCAATGCAAGCATGGTAACCATTACGACCAGCATCACACAAAGACTGGCGAACTAGAGGGCAGCAACAGAGGTGCAGAAGTTAGCAGTTTGAGATATTATTTTCTTGTAGTCCGTACTATTATTACTTGACAATAATTACAGTAAAACTGTGGTGGAAAGTAACTAAGTACATTTACTCAAGAACTGTACTTAAGTACAATGTTGAAGTGCGTGTACTTTAATATGTTTTTTTATAATTCTGACAACTTTAGACTAATAATCCAAAATATGATTAACAAATAAGTTGATTTATGATTATGGATAAAGATAAGACTTGGCTGCTACCCAGCTGAACACATAGTAAAAATAAGCCCAATATTTACCAGCTTCAACACTAAAGTAGTGTACATATTAATGCATCAATAATTAAAATCCAATAATATAATATATAATATTCTGAAATGGACCGTTCTGTATGATGAGTACTTGATGCTTGTAGTTTTATTTTGAATGCAAGACTTTTTCATGTAAAGAGTATTTCTCCACTGTGGTACTTTTACTTCAGTAAAAGATCAGAGCACTTCTTCCACCTCTGCAGCTACAGAAGTGGTAACGCAACACTCACCTGTGATGTTCCACCAGCATTGTCCACAGCCAGGGTTACAGACAGGGCACAGCAGATCACATGGATCTTAAAGAAGGACCCCAGGAAATTGCTGCAGCCTAGAGCCAACATTTCCTGCACAAGAATATGCATGTTGTGTTAATAAAATCTAATAAAATGCACATTTTGATCTAGTAAAAAAATATGCAGTTTTTGTACCTGGTTGGGATCCACGTCGTAGCCATGCTTGGCTGCCAATGTCCTGGCCATGGCCAGGTTGATTACATACCCCACGATTGCCAGGGAGAAAGCTGTGCTCAACATGTCGTCCCACTGACTCACTGTTGGCAGGATTGGTGCTGGGAAACTAGAAAATAGAGAGACAAGATATAAATCTAAATTGAACAGTAAAAAAATGAGTCATTTTAATTAATGAAGCAACCATTGATTCTAGGTATGCTGATGTGCGCTTTACCCCAAAGGAATTTCTCCCACTATGTCCATGTGATAGATCTCAGGAAGGTGCAGAGGGCCTGAGATGGCTGTGGCCGCCACAACCTGTGTAGCACAGGGATAGGGATCAATCACCCCTATCGTCCTTACATAGTATATTTGTCACAAATCTAGAAATAACAGCTTCATGAAATTAAACAAAAAAATAAAGAAGTGCACTTTTGTGTCCTCAGAGAAATGACAAACTATAAACTTACAATTACGATCTCCATAGGGATAGGGAAGGGCAGCTTGTGGCGGTAGCGTGCACTCAGCTCCTTCACCACAATAAGAACTATGCTGCTGACCAGAGCAAATACTAGCGATGCGATGTTGGTATCTGGAAGGCCACGTACAATATCTACGAGAGTCTATGAGAAATAAATAAAATGACATATTTTAATGACAATCAAACTACCGTACTAAAGTCTTGTGATGTTCTTTGGCCAAAATATGGGGGCTCACTGACATATATAACAGCCAGCGGACCACTATAAGGTGGCACTTGGATGCCAAAGATGTACTTGAGGACTGAGATGAGGATCTGCAGTCCAGCAGCAGTCATGAAGCCTCTGACGAAGGATTCTGACAGGTAGATGGCTACAAATCCAAACTGCATGAAGCCAAGGCCAATCTGCACAGACACAAGTAGTTTTCAATGTGTAACTTTTAGATTAAACTGTACTTCACATGTCTTTCAAGCTTCACTTTGAAAGACTGATTTTAGTGCTGAGTACCTGTATGACTGCAGTGAGACAGGCCAGGGTTCCAGATATTCCCAGGCGAACCTCATTCATCAGGTCTGTGTCCACTATTGTAGCATTAAGAGTGGCATTAAAGTGACTGAAGTCCGACTCTGGGGCCAGCCTTAGACACACCATCCCCACCATAATGCTGAGGACAGCAAACGTACCTATGGAAAGTAGTGTGTCACATCTATTTTCTTTGCTATACTGCAAACTGGAAAGTCAGGCTGAGCACAGCTGATCTGCACAGTGCGGTGCAGCCCTTGGCAACTTATCACTGTCCTTATAGGAAATCACTGGAGATAAATCACTCTGGTTTACCTGGGACCATCTGGTGAGCAGTGCCCATGAAGAAATACGGGATGAGGGGAAAGAAAGAGGAATAGAGACCGTTGACGGGAGGGAGGTTGGCCAGGAGGGCAAATGCCATGCCTGGAAAGAACAGAAACAGTTTCATAACACATAAATCATGACAACATGTAAAAAAAATACAAATGATATGTTATATACCGGAGCCAACGATGCTGGAACTAGCTTCAGTCGGTGGGTATTATAGAGTACAGAGGCATCAGAGTGAGGAGAGTATCGACTGACCTTGGGGAACCTGAATAGTGCCAGCGCTGACCCCGCTGATGACATCACACAGCAGGTTTTCTTTCACTTTGTACTTGGGAAGCCAGCTCAGTATAGGCAGAAGTCTGAACAACAAGCCCTTCAGTCTCAGCACAGAGCATCTGACAGAAACAAACAAGGGGAACTCTTTGAAGAGCTCAAGTTTTCTGGTAGTTACTTTGAAAAAAGTCCATAACACATGTCTAAACTTTATGTTGACTCATAGCTACACGGCTCTCCGCTGTTTGATCACAAACACAAAGCTTGTCAGAGGTAGAGTTTGTGTGATGGGAAGACCTGTAGTTCATGTTGACTGTGTGTGCGGAGAGATTGCAGTTCTGTACCTGAAGAGTTTCCTCACTTTCTCTCCAACAGGGAATTGTCGACTCTTCTTGTCAAACTCTCCGTCGAAGTCTGGGAGGTTAAATGCCGGCCTGTCAATCACGTAACGTGGGCGGTCCCGTTGCATGGCTATAGCATATCGAAATGTATTAATAAGACCTTGGAAAACTCTGTTTTATACTATGTCCTCAAGGTGCAATTTAAGGAATTACATTACGAATTATATGTTACTAAAATGAGTTGTTAATCAATCAAAGTAGCAACATCATTAACAGCACATGCTTTACACAGTTGAATTTTCACACGTAAGGTTTATATTTATACAGTTGTGGACACAAGGGCATCTTTAGGATTGCACTGCTGTTTTACATTTGGGTAGCAAATTTCATGTCCAAGGCCTTAATCTAACCTTGAAGGGTGAAGGATTAGGGCGCAGGTAGGTGGACTGCTAAAATATTAGCTCAACACTATGTAAATAATAGCACACACACAAGATCACTCTACGAGTCTTACAGTCTGCCTGCTGTAGAAAAAAAATGGATGACTCTACTACATTCCATAATTTGAGAAAAACTACAAATAAAAAATGATATCTGCACTTAATAACATTCAAGCATTTTACCATTTTGGTCAAAAACTATAACTTTGCCTTAAATGAATTATGCTTGTTACATTGTAAAAAAAAGTTTAGGGATGAGGGTTAAAGCTCAAGAAGAAATAACTGACTGTAAAGACAAGAATTGCAATGAGCTTCCTCACCATTGAACAAAATAAAGACACCTGTTGAGCATCCATTGCACATGAGCTTCGATTACTCAATCATCAAACATATTTGGAAAAAAGGTTTTGTTC
>JAVDOI010000285.1:0-57500 GCA_032191485.1 Leptoclinus maculatus
GTCTCTCTCTCTGTCTCTCTCTCTCTCTCTCTCTCTCTCTCTCTCTCTCTCTGTCTCTCTCTCTCTCTCTCTCTCTCTCTCTCTCTCTCTCTCTCTCTCTCTCTCTCTCTCTCTCTCTCTCTCTCTCTCTCTCTCTCCATGGTGGTTGTGGGTGAAGCGCAGGCCGTCCCTGCCGTGGTAAGTACTGGCCTTCCAAACGGACAGACACACACTGGATCATTGCTACAGTGCGCTCGGATGCTTCTACAATAGGCCGCTCCATTTAATTACATTCATAAACTCAGTTTAAGGGCCCTGGCTGTGTCATTAGAACGTACTTTACGAGATACATTAGTGTGTGTGTGTGAGTGAGGAAGTATGTTTGTGTGTGTGAAACAGAGAAAGAGAAGGAAACTTTGTCACATGGCAGCTATAATGTGTGGATGAATGGACACACACACACACACACACACACACACACACACACACACACACACACACACACACACTAATGCATCTCGTGAAGTCTGTTCTAATGACACAGCCAGGGACACAAGTCACAAGTAGATTACTAGTGAGAGAGTAGCAGATAGCACAGTCTGTAGCCCAGCAGGGGTTTCAAACACAGAGACAGAAGGTATTGATATATCCCTGCAACACACACACACACACACACACACACACACACACACACACACACACACACAGGGACAGTATTGATGTTCTTTGCTCATCAGCCTAGAGTGGCTGTTCAGCAGGACGACACATAGATACGCACACACAGCATGTAATCAGACAGACTCAATAATCCATTGTTGTTTTTGGTAATTCAAATGCCTTCATAGTTCGTCCTTCCATAAAAATACCAGATCATTATTGTCAGGCCCGGAGGCTGTTTTTTTGTTTGGAGCTCAGCTAATATGGTTTTTAACCGTATTCATTGCTTTCCACCTTGATATTGAATATCCATGAATCTGACAACTTTAAAGCGGATTATAAGTGCTTGTACCTTGAGATGTTTTTTCAAGTTTCCAAAGTACTTTGCAGAACTTTATAGGATAGCTAACCCTCCAGTGGTAGTATTGAGCATGTCATTAGTTAGTTTACTGCATGTGTGCTAGTATCCTGGTTTGGATCAAGACGTTTTGAAGCTCTGCTTAGTTAAACCTAGATTAAGCCTTTATCCCGCTCATAATAACCAACCATGCTGGAATACTCTGACATACGGCAATAAAGCATCTTTGATTTAAGTCCCAACGTAATGGATGATGAGTTGATGACAAGAACGCTTGTAATGCTGTTCCACAAGCTGAAGAGAGAGAGTATGAACTGGTGATTCATATGAAACGTCTTTCATCAAGATGAGTTGAAACGTCAAAGACTTGAAAAACAAAACATATAACCAGGACACAAGCATACATGAGGAACATAAGAACCAACCTGGATCAATGGAGCCCCATACATCTAGCCACTGCTTGTTGGATCGTCTGAAAGCTGCCCTCCTTAACTTGTTATTAGACAAGCACTTTAGTTGGAAGCATACTGAGGCCTTAAGGCCTCAACACTGTCATCTAGTAACATGTCGGACACCTCGATGAGGTCAAAGACCGGCCTGGTCACACCACACTTCAGACTGCAGGACTCCATGTTCATGTATTGTAAGGTGCACCCCCCCTTTCTGATCACACCCCCCCTCTTTGCATCAGGATTGTCTCTTCTTGTACCTTTGAGGAAGTTGATCTATTCGTAATAGAGGCTGATTCCTTCCAAGCAGTCCTGTTGTTATCTGCATCGCTCCCTTCAGTGAGCGGACAGCTTCCACTGTTTGCGTTCTAATTGTTAGCCGTCCAGTTCGTAAGGAAGCTTGACCGCAAAGGGGGAACTATCAGGGGGGGGATTGTGCAGATCCCTTGTTTCTGGAAGTTGTGGTAGAATTGATCACGGTTACATTTGCATTAAAACAATTACAGGAAATGTGTGACAATACATTTCATTGGATGCTGCTCATGTACACAACAATGTTCTTGTTTTTCTGTTGGTATCCTGATTTTCAGCTGTTTTTGAACATGTGTTTTGGAGTCTAACCAACAGGGCTTCGTATAGATGCCCACGGGTCATTGAATTACCTCAGCTCAAGCAACAACATGCCGTTCTGAAATTAAAACATGAAAGTAGCCACAATTAGGGTGACACGGTTCTTACATGATGAAGTGCTTTATAACTGATGGGCCACAACTGTTCACTTCAGTGGGTGATGATGGAGTAAGTCCATGTCCTGTGTTCAAAATCATTTTCACTGATATCGTTTGCTCCAAATGTCATGAAAGAGTTTTTTAAATTCGGCATCAGTTACAGTACGAACGCATGTTAATCTGATTGTTGATCAGCAAATACTCACGTGTGTCACTGACAATGAAATATGGATTATAAAAGAGGGAGAACCCGACATGAACATTATGTATAACATTAACATTATTGCCCATATCATTCTAATTAATGATATAATATAGTATTGTATATATAGTATATATATATATAGTATATAGTATTATTGTGTTAAAGCGCTTTGAGTGGTCGGAAGACTAGAAAAGCTCTTTAGAAGTTATTTACTTCTGATAACTGATATGTTAGCCGTACACTTATTGGATATTCTCATGTTAATGTACAGAACATGTGCACCATAAAGATTATTATTATTCATTGTGCCTGCAGACATTGTAACGTGTGCACGTTAACAGAAGGCTAAGATCCTAGTGAAGCGTCCAGGCATCCCTCTGAGATACAAGAGAAGGTGATCGAGGGTCAGCTGTGATGTAAACACAAGCAGCACATCCTGAAAGCCTGAAGCTCAGACAGGAACACCAAATTATATTAAAGGACATCGTCCCTCCTCCCAGTGTGTGAACCTAATCAGATGTTCCATCACCTCAATTACTATCATCTCACCCAGAGGTGGAGCCAGACAAGGACACCAGAGAGCCACGGTGGGGGGAGGAGAGGGGGAGAGGGGGGGGAGGGTGGAGGAGGTGGAGGGGAGAGGGTGGAGGAGGTGGAGGAGGAGAGGGGGAGAGGGGGAGAGGGGGGGAGAGGGTGGAGGAGGTGGAGGAGGAGAGGGGGAGAGGGGGGGAGAGGGGGAGGAGGTGGGGGGGAGAGGGTGGAGGAGAGGGGGGGAGAGGGTGGAGGAGGTGGGGGGGAGAGGGTGGAGGAGGTGGAGGAGGAGAGGGGGAGAGGGTGAAGAGGGTGGAGGACAACGTTCTGTGCACAACGTTCTGTGCACAACGTTCTGTGCACTACGTTCTGTGCTCTACGTTCTGTGCTCTACGTTCTGTGCACTACGTTCTGTGCTCAACGTTCTGTGTACAACGTTCTGTGCACTACGTTCTGTGCTCTACGTTCTGTGCTCTACGTTCTGTGCACTACGTTCTGTGCACAACGTTCTGTGCACAACGTTCTGTGCACTACGTTCTGTGCTCTACGTTCTGTGCTCTACGTTCTGTGCTCTACGTTCTGTGCACTACGTTCTGTGTACTACGTTCTGTGCTCTACGTTCTGTGCTCTACGTTCTGTGCTCTACGTTCTGTGCACTACGTTCTGTGTACTACGTTCTGTGTACTACGTTCTGTGCTCTACGTTCTGTGCTCTACGTTCTGTGCACTACGTTCTGTGTACTACGTTCTGTGCTCTACGTTCTGTGCACTACGTTCTGTGCTCAACGTTCTGTGTACTACGTTCTGTGCTCTACGTTCTGTGCTCTACGTTCTGTGCACTACGTTCTGTGCTCTACGTTCTGTGCTCTACGTTCTGTGCACTACGTTCTGTGCTCAACGTTCTGTGCACTACGTTCTGTGCTCTACGTTCTGTGCTCTACGTTCTGTGCACTACGTTCTGTGCTCAACGTTCTGTGCACTACGTTCTGTGCACTACGTTCTGTGCTCTACGTTCTGTGCTCTACGTTCTGTGCACTACGTTCTGTGCTCAACGTTCTGTGTACTACGTTCTGTGCTCTACGTTCTGTGCTCTACGTTCTGTGCTCTACGTTCTGTGCACTACGTTCTGTGCACTACGTTCTGTGCATACCACATCGTGTGTGTCGTATGTTCGGACATGTTCAAACCATCAACAGAACCCAAAATGGTCAATTTTGCTTCTCTTGAACATGTGCAGCCCACACAGACGTACCCATGACGACATGTATATCATGCAGTCTGTTGGTGGTGAGTCATGTGTCCTTCTGTCAGCTTCACAGGAACTCTATGTGACTATGTGAAGAAGAGGAGAGAGGGTCTTTATCATCAAACCTTAACAAAGTCACGTTCACCTCATTTTACACAGATGCTCTTTTATGACCTGCAGGCATTTCCACAATGTATTTCAATGTTACATCAATTCTGCAACTTCTATTGGAGTTGCTTTTTGTCACTGGTGTGGTGGAAGAAACTCTTCAATAGTACCGAGTGAGTCCTACGATACTGAAGTTAAGAAACATTGAGACAAGAAGTTTGTCATCCAGAATGCAATGCGGTCTGAAGGAGGAAGAACCCAGAGTGTTGGTTATGACTTATGAAGGCCTTGATCACATGGTGGGGTAGAGTTCATCACTAGGACATCTGGACAACAGGGATCAATCAGTGATCAACCATTGAATGGTTGATCACTGATTGGTCCACTGACTGCATCCCCATTCAGCCCCCTGTGTAAGTTGACAGTATCAGGCCCCGGATTAAGACACACATCCAATATTACTGAACCTGAGAGGACCCTCACTGACCAAGTCTGACATTATTAACGTTGTTAATACAAAAGGGCCAAAACACTGAGTGGTCATCTAATACAACAGGAGAATTATGTCTCAGTGGAGATGTACCATCACACTCCGGTTAGAGGAAGTATTGAGCCTAGAATATGTAGTCGGGAACATCTTTCACCAAAGCAAAACATGTAATAATAATGGAAAAGAAAACCAGTTTTCGGTGGCATTATGACACTCAGCAAGAATCCAACTGTGCATTTGGTCATTGATGCGATTTGATGCATTCAAAAGTGTGTTTTCGTGTATTTCAGCCAGAAGACGTTTCGTGTGTCTCGTCAGTTTGCACTGGCTTCATTTCAACTCGTTTGACAGCCATCGGATCAGAGCGCCAAACTCCCTTTTGAGAGGGATGGATAGAGCTAGGGGAAGTTACTGCCCCTCCCTCCCTCACACACACTCACACACACACACACACACACACACACACACACACACACAGAAAGGTGTCGTGAAACATGAGCCAAGCTGCCTTACCGCCTCCCTCTCCCATCTCGCACCACAGGCAATGCCCTTGGCTTAATAGGGCTTAATGCGTGTGCTTGTCACTGTAGCATGGCCGGTATTGAGTTGTAGGACATTTGTGGAACTGTACGTGTGTGTGTTCTCTGGAGTCTCACTAGTGGCTGTATGGCTGTGACATTTACCCCAGGTAAAGAACCGGATGCTATTATTTACCCCTGTCCTCCTTTCTCCTCTCGTTCCCGACTTAACATTCCCGTTGTATCCAAACTTACAAAGTTGCAGCAGGTATTCGTCACCTCCATCTAAACCGGAGGGATTACTTCTCCTTATCTCATCTCTTTCTTTCCCTTTCGCTAACTATCCGTCTTCATCGACCGTTCTCCATTCTGCTTCCTCACTTCATTTTTCTACCTCCCAGTGCTGAAGAGTTTGCCTAATGAAGTGGCTGATGGGAGTATATTACAGAGAGACAGAGTGTAGCGGTCGCCTACTCTAAAATCCATTAACCTTACAGTTTCAATCAGAGCGCAGACAAGTCTGAGCTCGGAGTCAAAAAGGAGCGTATTAGCTCAAGAGTTACACTATTGTGCCTCACACTTATTCCACTCCATATTTTGCCCACATCTCTTTATGAAAACATGCTCCTCGTTTCGCTCTGTGTTCATTGTGCTGTCGACATCCTACGCTAAAGTTTTACTCTCATCAATTGAAGCAGATGTGTAGCGCACACATCTGGGCCCTGTGCGTACGCAGACTCCATCCTAACCCTTTCAATGCAACCACACATGTGAAGACAAACATTGTAAAATCAATGGTCTTCAACCTTTTTTTGGCAAAAGAACTCTTAAAAGCAAACAACACGCTACCTCCTACCATTAGATGCTCGGTCTGATCCAGTCTAGTCAAGGTTCTCGACCCCAGGCTGGATTATATTAAAGCACTTTTCAGGAGGAGGAGGGCTCCGGTGGACAGGGGCCCTCTGCTTCTAACTGTGTGCCGTCTTTTCAAAATAAAGTTCTACGTTCATAGGAAACATACAGGTTGGACATTAAGCCCTCTCTACATTTCCGTCCAATAAAAGTCATTTGTGTGTACAAGAATGCAAAGATCAGATTTACTTTAGTGAGAGAGACATTTTAGTAAAAGAAAAGCAGACCCCTTCTATCTGTGAATAAAGGAGAGGACGGCCCCCGAGCTGATGAATGATGGTTCCCATGTTGAAGGACAACACTGGGGTTCACAGAGAATAAAGGAATCCTCCCTCGTCCTGATCATGCTAATCATATTCACAGGTTACATCCAATGCAGGCGTCAACAATTAGAGCTCATTTGTGCTGATTTTAATGATCCATTATTTAGCTGCGTTTCCTAACTCCTGGTGATGTGGGACGGTCAAAGAGGAGGAGGATCCCCAAACAGTGAAGACACACAGGACCCCATCGACACAAAGGCACCTGAACACACTGTCTATACTACTATAACACATACTTGCACACTTACATACAGTCCTGGGCAATACCGTTACCGTGTGACGTGAGGGAAACGACGTCTCTTTGTAACGCTCACGCTCACATGTTCCCTTTGCAGATGCGTCGTGTTAAATCCTATTTCTTATCCCAGTACAACCTCGTTGACTCTCTTTCTGGCTGTTAGAGGTACATTGCAGTGTGCAGATGTATAAAAGCTTCCATGTAAACCATGACATCCTTTTAGTATCGCTGCTAATTTGTCATATTCGTTTTCTGGTAATGATCAAGAGATTCATCCTGTTCGCTGTGTTTTTAAATGGGATGTTTTGTAATTTATTGTTCATGACACATTATGGCAAAATAGCTTTTTACCCAAGAAATCAATATTGCGAGCCCTAAAAGGAGACGTTTGTTTACAGCACATTTATGATTTATTATGTTTTGAGACTTTTGGGGCGTTGTTATAATGGTTGTGTTTAAATAACTGCACACCTGAAAAACAACACTTTCACACATCAGCTTGATTCAGAAAGATATTTTTGGAAACAATCTTGGGTCGTCGTTAATGGAGCAATGAATTAATTTCTGGGGTATTAGAGCTATAGATATATTAGAGATATACCTGCTGTAGGGTTTATATAGACGTACCTGCACACGTGTTGTCATTAGTTTATGTAGTGAAGTGAACAACCGGCTCCGTCTGACGCTCTGTTCTCTTAACTTCTTAGTTCATTTGCATTGTTGATGGAGATACCCGAAACATAAATGTCTATACTCCTTATTATTGGTTTGGTTGTGTGTAATTATGCATGAATTTGCTTCATAGTGGAAGGCTCTGAATGGCAGCGACGGGGGGTTCGTCTGTCATTTAATCTTGAAACGAACTGAAGGCCGTCCATTCGGACCCCTAATGAGATTACACGAGTCCCACCACAGGTCATCATTGCAGAGGCCATTCAAAGGCAATTATTGTTTTAAATATTCCTCTCATCGTGGTCTGGAAGTGACTCTCTGAGGGAAGAAGCTTTGAGGCTGACTGAAGACGTTATTCTTCCTCTCCGGTTGGAGCCTAAATATCCTGCTTCACGTTCCTCAGGCGTCCGGGTGTTGTGTTCTCTCTGTGTGTGTTGTGTCAGTGTGGTGATCTGTGCTGGTAGGAGTACGAACACTCCACACAAGAGACTAGAACACTTTCTACATCAATCAACTGCCATACATTTGATTTTCATTCTTTTTGTTGCAAATATACAAAATCATATCTGAGGCAGTATTTACTGATTGAGTTAAACCTGTACTGGGTCTTAACCTCTCTGGTCTGTATTAGGATCAGTTGTTATAGTGGGTCAGATGTCTCTATGTATGTACTGGATTCTCCTTTGTTGCCTCTCCTGCTGTGAGTGTGTGTGTGTTTATCACTGAGCCTCTGTTTTGGTAGATCAGTGGGAAGTGGTAGTCCGCCGGGATAGCCTTGTTTCTTTGTTCTTCTGCTGACAATAGAGGACTCACAGTCAGTCTAAAGGGAGAAATTATGTCCCAGAGCAGTGTGAGAGAAGAACAACTGCACACACACACACACACACACACACACACACACACACACACACACACACTACTTCTCACATGCTACTCATGTGGGGCATGACCTCAATAACAGCTACTGTTGTATTTGGAAAGCCCTCAGCACCATGCGCCAACCACTCTTAAAAGCTGTAATAGTTCGGCCTAAGGTTGAAATGAAAAATTGGTTGAGCCAAGTTGAAAAGAGTGATCCTGCCTCCACTTCATTCTGCACACGGTGCTGTTGTGCAGCTGTGTGAACGTTTCCTAAATTAACAGCATTGCAGGATTTGAAAATCTTTATTTTTCTTAATCTGGCAGATTCATACGTGAATGTTATGGGTGTTTAATAGATATTTCCTCCTAACCCGGTTCTTTCTTCTCTTCTCACACCAGGTAAGGAGGAGCCGACCACCTATACCTGCACTACGTGTAAGCAGTCATACGGCAGCGCCTGGTTTTTGCTGCAGCATGCTCAGAACACACATGGCTTCCGTATCTACCTGGAAAGTGAACACGGTAGCCCTCTCACCCCACGCATGGGTGGACCCTCCTCCTTGGGTGGGGGCGCAGATTGCCCTTCGCACCCTCCACTTCCCGGCCTCCATCTGCCTCCTGATGCAAGCCCCTTCAACCTCCTCCGCATGCCTGGCTCGGTCTCAGGTGGAAGGGACAGCGTTGGAATAGGCTGTGGAATTGGTGCCATGGGGACTGCTGGTGGGGGCCATCCTCAGCGTTTCCCTCCCACGCCACCTCTCTTCAGTCCCCCTCCAAGGAACCACCTGGATCCACACCACCTGAGCCCAGAGGAGCTGGCGCTGGCAGCCCACCACCCGAGTGCCTTTGACAGGGTGCTGCGCCTGAATGCCCCTCTGACCCTGGACCCCACCCCGACAATGGACTTCTCGCGGCGGCTACGAGAGCTGGCGGGAAACAATTCAGGGTCCACTCCCCCACTGTCCCCCAGCCGGCCGAGCCACATGCAGCGCTTGCTCCAACCATTCCAGACAGGAGGACGAAGCGGAGGTGGAGGAGGTGCAGGGGGCAGCAAACCTCCATATCTTGCCACCCCACCCCCTCTCCCAGGCTCCATGCAGTCACCTGTGGGCTCTCAGACCACTCCTACCACCCCTCTCCCCTCAGCAGGCGCAACACCCTCCTCCACCACCCCGTTGAAATCAAAGTGTTGTGAGTTTTGTGGCAAGGCCTTCAAGTTTCAGAGTAATCTAATAGTGCATCGGCGCAGCCACACAGGAGAGAAGCCGTACAAATGTCACCTATGTGATCATGCTTGTACACAGGCTAGTAAACTGAAACGCCACATGAAGACACATATGCACAAATCCTCCTCGCCAAACACAGGCAAGTCGGAAGATGGACTCTCAACAGCCTCCTCCCCGGAGCCTGGCACCAGCGAGCACTTGGGCAGTGCAAGCAATGCCCTTAAGTCAGTGGTGGCCAAGCTGAAGAGCGAGAACAACCGCATGCTACGTGAGAATGGGGAGGAGGAGGAGGAAGAGGAGGAAGAAGAAGAGGAAGAGGAAGAAGAGGAGGAGGAGGAGGAGGAAGAAGAGGTAGAGGAGGAAGAAGAGCCGAACAGAGAGAGGGCAGACAGAAGGAACAACAATAGCTATCACTTTGGTTTGAACCTTGAAGCAGCACGTCAGCATGAAAACAATGGTGGTATAGGAAGCCGACTGGGAGGAGTCGCTGATGAGGGTTCCATTCCACGCTCACTACCCGAGGTGATGCAAGGGATGGGCCTGGCCGCTAGCATGCATCACTTCAGCGAAGCCCTCAGCGCACACAAACGAAATGCCATGGCCAAGGAAAACCACCTGCACCACCACCTCAACCAAGACCATCACCACAATCGTGAAATGTGCGATGGGGACTCAGTGTTGGAAACAGACCGTGGGGCAGAGGGCTCTGTCTCGACAGTCAACGGACGGGGAGCGTCCCCTAACGAATCGGCCTCTGTCGGCCTCTCTAAAAAACTGCTTCTGGGTAGCCCCACTCCACTCAGTCCGTTCTCTAAACGTATCAAGCTGGAAAAGGAATTTGACCTGCCCACTCCCACAATCCCTAACACAGAGAATGTCTACTCCCAGTGGCTGGCTGGCTATGCCGCCTCACGACAACTCAAGGACCCCTTTCTGAACTTTGGGGACTCCAGACAATCGCCCTTTGCCTCTTCGTCCGAGCATTCTTCAGAGAACGGCAGTCTGCGCTTTTCCACTCCTCCGGGGGAACTGGACGGCGGGATGTCGGGCCGCAGTGGTACAGGCAGTGGGGGCAGCACACCACACCTTGGGGGTCATGGGCGGCCCACCTCCAAGGAAAGCCGCAGGAGCGATACTTGTGAGTATTGTGGCAAGGTGTTCAAGAACTGCAGTAACCTGACAGTACACCGGCGCAGCCACACAGGGGAGAGACCATACAAGTGTGATCTGTGCAATTATGCTTGTGCCCAGAGCTCCAAACTTACTCGCCACATGAAGACTCACGGTCAGGTGGGCAAAGACGTGTTCAAGTGTGAAATTTGTAAGATGCCCTTCAGTGTCTACAGCACCTTGGAGAAACACATGAAAAAATGGCACAGTGACCGTCCTTTGAGTACCGAAATAAAGTCAGAGTAGAAGGCCGAACTATGGGACCTTTCCCCCACAGCTATGTCCGCCATTAGTCCCCTGTTTATGCCCAGCCCCTTGTAGAATTGCCCCAACCCTGACACTCCACTTCTGCCAGTCTGGTGGAAGCTTAAGACCATGTGCTCTGCACCAGCACACCCCGTTTCCATTACCCATTGAATGCATGATCTGTATAGGGGCAATACTCTTGCATTGAAGCGAAACTTCGAGCCTTTCTCTTGTGCAATAATTTACATGTTGTGTACTATTTTCTTTTTTGAGTTTTCCTTTTCCATTTTTAAGAATTAGTCAGCATGCATAGTATGTTTTTGCTAATCAAAAAAAAAAAAAAGAAAATAACTTGTCCCTGGTTGGTTAGTTGTTGAGTAAATGTGTTGCTGTTTTTCTCTTGTTCTGTTTTTTTCTTTTTAATTCTTCAAAAAGAGAAAAGACAAGAAAGATACATCCATGCTGCATACATTCTGTGACACATATCATGTACAGTTTTGTTTTGTAACATGGAAAGTGAACAGTCTGTGACTCGACCCTCCTCATACAACCCTGGAAATGCACTCATCCTGATCTTTATGAAAGACAGCATGTTCACACAGGGTTCAAAAAAGAAGAAAGAAAACATGCATTAGCTTGATGACTAAACTGAAAGTAAAAACAGCCTTCAAAATTCTTTCAAAAAGACATGGGTGTGCTAAGAATTCAATTTGTACTATCATTTGGTAGAATAAGAAAGAGTGCCTTTGATTTCTCGAGACTGCATTGGCCATAATCTTATCTGGTATAAGTTTGCGGTCACATTAGATCGAACTAAAAGGGTTAAGCCACCCAGGAAAGGTCCTTGCATCAAGCACCTGACTGCTCAAATGGACTGTGACAATTGATGATGAACGATCAGATAGTTCTCGCTGATCATCATTTAGCTACCTATTACATGTTCAATAGGCTATCTTTAATATGTGGATTTCGTGGCAAGCATGGTGCAAGCAGTATTGTGTATATCTGAATTATTTGTAGTTTTGTTTCCGTAAAGGAGGTACTTTTGAGATAAAGGTAATCTGTAATGTACAATCCTGAACTTGAGGGCTACAGCACACGGCTGAGAAGGGTCACGGTTAGATACATGAGCCTTCTCAGCCGTGTGCTGCAGATGGACATGTCAGTGTGTGGAACAATGCATAAAGTAATGTATGAACTCCAAGGGAGGCTGACTTTATACGAGAGCATTGAAGTAACTTCAAGCTACACAGAACTGGAATCTACCAACTTATTGAGGCGATCAGAGGCAATCTCTTTCACTTTGCATTTTTTGAATCAAAACAGGGTTATTATCCATGAATTACAGAAAAAAAAGAAAGAATTGCAATAAAAAGATCTACTCCGGGGCTCTTAAAAAGAGCGAATGTGATGATTATAATCAGTATGCAGAGGCTAATGCAGGGCACGTTGTTATTGTTTGCTGTTGCTTTTCGACCCAGAAGAAGAGTTCTTCCTCTTGTCCACGTTCATTGAAGCTGTTCACAGTGCAGCACACGTCACACGGCCTGAGAGTAAGCGCTGACATCTCTCCTGCGTTTACCGCGGTGATGTTGGTCACATGGGTTGAGTCTGACAGTTAGATTTTCACTTATAGGACATGAAGTGCACTGTTTCAATTTTCCCAGTTTACAAGTTTACGCTGAAGGGGAAAACACTGTTGAAATGACCAGAGTCCATTGTTAGAAGCAGAGATGAGACACATAATCTGTTGCCAGCAACTCCACCCTCATATACCTTGACCTTTCACCTTTGACCATTTGTCAATTTTGTACCCCTAGAGACCCCGGTGCTTAGCACGGCTGAACATTCACCCTGTCGGCAAGGTCTGTAAAACAAACACGGTTTAAACCGATGCTCCTCCACGGTCACAGAAGAACTCTGTTGTGACGTCATCACCTAAACATCTGTAGACCTTGCTGGCTACACAACAGACACTCAGATCCTGTTGCTCATCCTGAGATAATCTGTTTTTGTATTAATCTTCCTTTAATTCTAGATATGAAAATAAACGTTTTTTGCAAATAACACGTCACTATCTTTTAGGGGGAAACTGTATTTAAGTTTTGTTGTCGTTTCTCTTTTCCTCAGCGTCTTGGTGGTGTTCAAGACTCAGATCACAGTATATATGAAATGATAAAAAAAAGACGAAAAAACAAACTAACAAAAAAATCTGTGATGTTTTGTATTTGATTCTGCGTCGGCTCTTCACGGCTCTTCAGGTTGAAATACAATTAGCATTGGGAAAGGATTAAGATTATATATGAATATATAATAAAGAACTTAAAATATAGGAAAATGCACACTCATGTCGGTTCCTATGCTTAAACACATTTATGGTCTACTTTTTCTGTATTTCTAGAATTGTATTTGAATTCAATGTTCACTTAGAGTAGGCACTATAGTATTTATATTGAGGCTCGTATTTTTAACTGTTGCTTGTTCTCTCTAAAGGTATTTACCATACCTTATTTTGGTAGTGGAAAAAAAATGCCAAGCTGCCACGGTATATTTTTTTAATTTGGCAGGATAATATAGTGCAAATTATTTGTATGTTTAAAGAAATAAATGGAAAAACCCCACAAAAAAAAGCAGCTAAAGTATGTGTCACTGGGAGGCACCGCGGGCCATCAGATGGCCGTGGCTTCCTGTGCACAGAGCTGGTTGTACATATCTTCTTTGTTTCTTTTGGTTTGGACCTCCCCCCCCCCCCCCCCCCCCCTGCTGCCATTCTTGTATGCAGTAATGCAAGCTGATGTCGGCCTGTTCTGTTGTGTGCTTCTGTCTCTCTCACCCCTCCCACCTGACTACATTCCAACATCAAGAAGAGAGAAAAAAAACTAACTTCATATGCAGTACATGGATTACGAAAACAAGCGTCAAAAATAAATACATTTAAAAAATAATTAAATGTTTTGCAGTTTTTTTTCATTGCCAAATACTAAATGGTGCTTTATATTTAGACTGGGTATACTTTCATATGCAAAGCATATTGAACAATGACCCGGGGGACACGGAGAAGCCTGCTGGAGTTCAGACCTTTTTGTAAATGGCAATGCAGAATATTTTGTTATCAGCCTTTTCTACTCCTGTTCTCACAGCTGTTGGTTGTAACCTGAACTTGAACTTCATCTTTTACTGTGGGAGTTACTATTTATTATTACCCTATGCTCTGTTCAAAACAGAGGCATGGCATGGATCTTTACTTTTGGCTTCCTTTCATTCATCTTTGGTTATAACATCATTTTTGATTTACTGTTTGTAACGGTGGCCCATGGTCATTGGACGAACCTAGCTCTTGGATTTCTGTTGTACTTTTAGGGTCTCTGTTCAGCTGTATTGGGAAAACCACTGTCTGTGTTTTCTGGCAGATGTCTGCATTATCCTGTTCACACACCCATTTTGTCCCTTTATCGAAAAACAATTAATAAAAAAAGTGAAAGTATAATGGCACTTGTCGCTTATCTCCACTGTGTTAAATCAAGTGTGTGTGTGTGTGTGTGTTGTTACTCCCCCCCCCCCTCCTACAGCTCATTCCTATTTCCTACCTGCAGCTGCACTCACCGTCTTATAATTATTATCACTTTTGTTTCTCTGACATGCTTCCATGGTAAATATGTATTTCTTATGAATCACTTCAAATGGAAGAGTCTTCACAAGTCAGCATTCTCAGACATGCAGTTCAGGAGGCATAGTCCTGCCCCCTAAATCTATACGATGAAGTACGTGTGTACATACGTGTGTACATACGTGTGTACATACGTGTGTGTTATTGGTGACCTGCACCGGGTGGATTCTTAACATGCTTTCACTAATGAGGCCTCTGTGTCTCACCCTGTTGAACCCAATGAACTCAGCCTCCACCCCTTCCCTTGCCCTAGCCTTTGGCCCTGTACTATATGTACTTGATGACTTGATGTTTGTGTGTGTGTGTCTTGCCCAGGAGGGGGGGTGGGCGGGGTTGAACAGGTGGATATGCAAGTGCATTTAAACCTCTAAAACTCCTGACACCTGAGTGTGTCTGCAGTGTCATCCTACCTGTTGGTCGAGATAGCCCGGCTGGTTTTAGTGCATGCCTGTGTGTGTGTGTGTGTGTGTGTGTGTGTGTGTGTGTGTGTGTGTGTCTACATGAATCACACCATTTTCACGTAGTTTGCACGCTATCTCAGAGCACATGTGTGCAGTATGAATGTCACTCCTCAAAGTACAGTACAGTATCTGTTGCTGATAATAGCCGTTCCCTATGTGCCCTATGTACGCATACACTTAAACCACAGTACATGAGCGTGCACATGCTCCTTCTCTC
The DNA here is from genome assembly GCA_032191485.1 of Leptoclinus maculatus. Lineage (NCBI taxonomy): Eukaryota > Metazoa > Chordata > Actinopteri > Perciformes > Stichaeidae > Leptoclinus > Leptoclinus maculatus. Next base: position 15,262 of record JAVDOI010000285.1, read on the forward strand.
ACATAGTGTATTTAAGTAAATATGGTTATGTCCCAACTGTTTGCTCAGTAGTCATAAAGCATCATTGAGCTGTCACGTTCTCTCACCACACCCTTCTATTCAGCTCTCTGAAGCACATCGAGTCTCCTCAGAAAGCATCGATAGACCTGCTAAACCTCCAGATTCAATAACGTGCATGAGGATGCACTAAAATAGATTGCAAGGTCAGGATTAAGATCATTTCATAAAAGAAAGGTAAAAATACACAACATGTTGGAACATCCCTACTTTTCATTGGATTTGACTTTGCAAAGAGAAATGAATGGGTCTGCAGGACGCTTGGCCTGTGCCGGGTCGATCTGTTTGATGAGGACTCTCACAATGAAAAGCAATAGCACACACCACAAAACATGAGCTGTCATTGTTTTAGCATCAACAATATCTTCAAAAACAGAAAACACAGAACAATGTGCGTGCCTGAGCATAGACACCCTATCTGCACGGTCTTTGATCCACATTGTGAATGTGCAGGAAAGAGTGACGCACAACTTGAGATGACCTGTTGTCTGCTCGTACTCACTGCTTGTTGCCGCCATTTTTGCAAGCGGCAGTCAAGTCAAGTCATTTTGAAGGCATTTCTGTTCTCAGTTCAAAGGGAATACCTGGAATAAAAGAACCAACTTCAAACACAACATACAAAGCTTTTGTCTCTTGTCTCTGAGATACGATGTGAATTCTCCCTAAAGGGGCACTTTGACTTTGTGACACAGTGCAAAGAGACGAGATGGAAGATGTACATTCAGACGGTAGAGTAAAGGCCTTTACACACCAAGTCCGTATAATTCATATGCGTATTTAAAAGAAATCCTTCATCAGACAAAAAATCACACAAAAAACATGCACATTGAGTCCAATGCAATTTATTATTCTATGCATTGCAAACATTCCCAATAGAAGACACAACTCATTCAGTACATCGGTGCAATGGATAGAGCTAGTCCCAAACAGGGCTAATGATTGAACGGCATTAGCAGGAAGCTGTAGTTCAGCTGCCTAGAGCACAGTCACTACCGTCTAATCTCTCAAGCTGTTCTGCAATCAACTGAGACAATCTATCTTTAAATTCTGCATCTCTGTATTCTTTACTTTGTTTGTTTGCATGATGAGGTTTTCATTTACTGTGGCTCTGCGTAGTCAAACAACTCTGATGGATGCAACAAAACGCAGACAAATTAACGTGTTCTGGAAATCAATGACGGACGGACAAACTCTTGGACTCTGCTGAGGCGTCCCTGACGAAGGAAGTGAACCCAACTGCTGCAGGAAGAGTGCAATGGAAGGCTGTAGTGGGCGGGGCCATGTGTGACTGTGTGGCATCGGAGGTCGACGCTCTAGGCTCTAGGTACTCCTCTAGCAAGGTGACACAGTGTCAATATTCACTCATTACATGGGTAGCGTCTTTTCAAAATAAACTTCCACCTTCACAGGAAGTTAGGTTTAGGCAACAAAACACCCTTCCTCAGGTTCATGAAAAGAGCGCTGTTGATGTGAATTTGACTTTCTAGAGACTCAAGTCACTACTGAGTGACTAACGAGTCACGTCACTGCTGAGTGACTAACGAGTCACATGATTCAGACTCACATGATGAAATGTTTTCCTTTAGTTCCTTACCAGACACCAACATCAGTCTCCTGGACAAAGGTTCTCCGTTAGTTTGACCCATCCACCACCACCAATCCCACCCGCCCTGAGCAGACTCTTGTGGACGTTAATCTACGTCACATGCTCTTACCTGGGAGGGTTAGTATTGGAGTTAGGTACATCACATACAGCTGCTGAAGGGGAGCTCGTGCATTGCTTTACGATGCTGAGGGGCACCGACCAACCGTCAAAGCAGGATGTTGTTGAGAAAGAATGCAGATCTCCGCACAATTTCCCTGCAAGAATAAAAGCAACAAAAGGTTACAAAGAACACAAATAACTCAACTTTAAAGTATTTTAAGCAACTTGGTTTGCCAGGCTACCCAGATGCCACAACCCTTGAGGAGAGCTTTAGGTGTGTTGGACAATGACGGACTGTGAGGACCTCAGGACCCACAAGTGGCAGCAGTTTCCTTTTTAGTCCGTGTTAAACAATGAAACAGCACCGCCTGGACAAATGAAACGAATCGGCACCATATTTGTTTCACTTGCTCTCTCTCTCTCACTGCCTCTTACCCCTCTCTGTCGTTCTGTGATGAATGAATTGTGTTATAAACCCGTGAAGCATTCAGATCTTTTCTGCTTTACTTGGGCTCTACTGTGCTGGTTTATGTGAAGAGCATAATGCATTTGTCATCATTGTAAAAGCTATACAACCATGACCTGCAGTCCCCCATAAACTTCCATGGATTTGTCTTTGGGCTGCACAACAAAAGATTCTCCAAAGAGAAAGCATGTTTTCACACTGCTTTTGTCACCATATGGCCTTGGTGCGACAGTGTTCCAACGGAATCTAGATAAAGGAAAGGAATGTGTGTGTGTGTGCGAGTGTGTGTGTTTCATCCTACTGAGTGTACTTTGTTACCTGTGTACATACTGTGCTATGCCACAGACGTGCATTTTTGTCTTGGCCAGCCTCTGTCTGCCAGAAGAAACTACTTCTATACATATTGAGCGCTTTTATATGCGCTGACCACTGCGGTCTATAGGAACTGGCTGCAAAGTAAATGGCTCTTACTGTAATGGACAATCGTTGAACATTACTTTGCACATATAATGGCCACAAGGCCAGTCCAGCCTGTAGAAGGAAGAAAATGCAATTAAAGCCCGTAAAGGAATAATGCATGTACATTGACCGCCTTTGACCACAACACACTTAACACCCCCTGTGTAGGAGTTAAGACACTGATTTAAGAACCGCAGAATGAAACTGCAATCATTGGAGGTGAAGATGAGGTTTATCTCTGACCTGTTACCAAGTCATGGTGGCGAGGCCATTTGATCACGTTGAAGGAGCTCCATACGATTGGTCGAGACATGAAAGACACACAAGAACTGTGGAACTTGAACGTTCCTTCAGGGATTCTTCTTGTTTATATGGTTCAGATTGTTTTCATCTTTATCATTTTTGTTGGAAATAACACAAACGTTGAGCCAGGTTTACCTCTTTCCCTGTGTCATGAATTCACTTCAAATGATCATGAAGTTATGACGAAGAATGATAGAAAAACATGAGCAACTTTTCAGAGAGTCAGCGACCAGATATATGACGTAAACCTGTGTTGAGAGTTTTGATCTGTGGCTGAAAAACTATGAAACAAACAGAACACTGTGCAGAAATGTGACCGATTTCAATGTTGTTTGTCATAAATGGGCCGACAACAAAACCAGTTCACAGGTGTGAAGGACATCTTTAACTGTATGCGAGCCACCATACCGTGGAGGAGTAGCTCATGGCACGCCCCTCGTTTAGGGAAACACAAACCAAAGTCACAAAATAACACAAAGAAACTAACGACCAGCAACTCCCATGTTATGTGAGGTCAAATTGGGTAAAACTTGTCTTGTGTCTTTGAAGAGAACATACAGTCGATGGACCTTCAGGGTAAAGCACAAACAAATATTGCACAGATTTTATTTTGGTGTCTGAAAATGTGTTTTGTTGCTGGTTCTCTTGTGGGCCGTCCACCATCCAGTAGTGATACACTGACTATGGATAAGTAGCTCACACAACCCAACTTCAAACAACACAAGCTGACATCACGGACCTCTGTCACCAGCTGTGTTTCTAAAACACCGACGGAGGGATTTCACCAAGTCAAGCTTTGACTGCGAGTTTGTTTTCATGAGTACTGATTTTACAGGATTTCTTGTTTCATAAGTTTGGAAACTGTTTAAATTACAGTTTGTTCTCAGCGGGTGCATGTTACAGTTGTTAAAGACGTGTGAGGAGGTAAACGGTCAGAGTTCACGTGTTTATTGCTCCATTCTCTCCCTGACCTTCACCATGTGGCCACACAGACTGTTTAGACTATCCAAAGAACACGCTATGAAACAGATCTGTGTTCAGTAGTTATTACATCTTGTGTTGATCACATCATTGTCCTGTCTTTCTGCCTTAGCTCAGACTCCTGAGGCATCTTTCGAACAGTGAAAATGATTTGAATTGAGTCACTTTTCAGAGTTTTATACCTAATTCCAAACCTGCAGCTGCTCAACCACTGCTCCTACTGATATCATTGTAACAAACACCAGTGCTATTTGAATCAGTATTAAGAATACCCCCCCCCCCCCCACACAGCTAAGCTGAGGCATGAGAGGTCAAAGTCTATTGATAGACCATCAGTGCTGGAATGCAAGGTGTAGAAATGGCGACTCACACAGAGCCATGGCAGGTGTGCTTATTTGTGTCCATGTGTTCTGTTTTCATGTTGTGAAATTAAAAAAGTGAATATGTTGAAGGTTCTGTAAGAGTGAGTGTCAAGGGTTGAGGAAGTGTGGGGGGGGGGGGGGGGGGCTGTGCGGGGTCATAAGGTCGGGGAGCAGGCTTAGAGGAAGAAAATACAGCACCCCCCCTCCCTTTTCTTTTCTTTTCATTCTTTCACTCCACCCTGAACTCAGTCTGAAGTTCAAATTCATTGTCAAAGTGAATGTGAATGAATGAAAGGATGAATGGCCGTGGGGGGAGGGTCAGGGCAACATGTGTAAAATGTGAATGCTCTGTGTGTGTGTGTGGTTGTTCACAGATTAGCATCTCTCGCAGTGTGATATCCACGGGACAGTCTCCGAGCTTTCTATCGTGTCATTTTGAAGCTAATGTGCTTCAAGATGCTACACAGGTTTCACAGGTTTAAAGCTCAAGACTAAGAAATCCTGCAATGTCATCTTCATACAGACGTAAAGAAATGATATTCATTCAAGCATGTCACTGACGTTACAGTTGTCTCAGACGTGATCGTTTGTGATGTCTTAAGGGTGACGCGTCATTCTGCCAGGTGTCACTGGTTTCACAGGTGTCACAGGTTTCACAGGTTTCACTGGTTTCACAGGTTTCACAGGTGTCACAGGTGTCACAGGTTTCACAGGTTTCACTGGTTTCACAGGTTTCACAGGTTTCACAGGTTTCACTGGTTTCACAGGTTTCACAGGTTTCACAGGTTTCACAGGTTTCACTGGTTTCACAGGTTTCACAGGTGTCACAGGTGTCACAGGTTTCACAGGTTTCACTGGTTTCACAGGTTTCACAGGTTTCACAGGTTTCACAGGTTTCACTGGTTTCACAGGTGTCACAGGTTTCACAGGTTTCACTGGTTTCACAGGTTTCACAGGTTTCACAGGTTTCACTGGTTTCACAGGTTTCACTGGTTTCACAGGTTTCACAGGTTTCACAGGTTTCACAGGTTTCACAGGTTTCACAGGTTTCACAGGTTTCACAGGTTTCACTGGTTTCACAGGTTTCACTGGTTTCACAGGTTTCACAGGTTTCACAGGTGTCACAGGTTTCACAGGTTTCACTGGTTTCACAGGTTTCACAGGTTTCACAGGTTTCACAGGTTTCACAGGTTTCACAGGTTTCACTGGTTTCACAGGTTTCACAGGTTTCACAGGTTTCACAGGTTTCACAGGTGTCACAGGTTTCACAGGTTTCACTGGTTTCACAGGTTTCACAGGTTTCACAGGTTTCACAGGTTTCACAGGTGTCACAGGTTTCACAGGTTTCACTGGTTTCAAAGGTTTCACAGGTTTCACAGGTTTCACTGGTTTCACAGGTTTCACAGGTTTCACAGGTTTCACAGGTTTCACAGGTTTCACTGGTTTCACAGGTTTCACAGGTTTCACTGGTTTCACAGGTTTCACAGGTGTCACAGGTGTCACAGGTTTCACAGGTTTCACTGGTTTCACAGGTTTCACAGGTGTCACAGGTTTCACAGGTTTCACTGGTTTCACAGGTGTCACAGGTTTCACAGGTTTCACTGGTTTCAAAGGTTTCACAGGTTTCACAGGTTTCACTGGTTTCACAGGTTTCACAGGTTTCACAGGTTTCACTGGTTTCACAGGTTTCACAGGTTTCACAGGTTTCACAGGTTTCACAGGTTTCACTGGTTTCACAGGTTTCACAGGTTTCACTGGTTTCACAGGTTTCACAGGTGTCACAGGTGTCACAGGTTTCACAGGTTTCACTGGTTTCACAGGTTTCACAGGTGTCACAGGTTTCACTGGTTTCACAGGTTTCACAGGTGTCACAGGTGTCACAGGTTTCACAGGTTTCACAGGTTTCACAGGTTTCACAGGTGTCACAGGTTTCACAGGTTTCACTGGTTTCAAAGGTTTCACAGGTTTCACAGGTTTCACTGGTTTCACAGGTTTCACAGGTTTCACAGGTTTCACAGGTTTCACAGGTTTCACTGGTTTCACAGGTTTCACAGGTTTCACTGGTTTCACAGGTTTCACAGGTGTCACAGGTGTCACAGGTTTCACAGGTTTCATTGCTGTGCAACATGGTAACACAATGACGCCATTATAACCTGCTTTTTAAAATAAACTAGATCAAATGTAATTGATCAACTATGTAAGAATATGTTTAGTGTTACATCACTGCATTCTAACCTGCCTGACCTCATGGTTGTTAGGGCTTGGATCCTCAAAGGTCACGAAGGGCATCTCTCTGATCTCCTGACCCCAGAAAGAGGCCTCTCAGCCTGGCCAGGCCAACGGAAAATCCCTGGGGCCTGAGCTGGATAAAGGATGTCCAGGGAAGACATGGATTATCAGCGTGCATGTGTGTGTGTGTGTGTGTGTGAGTGTGTGAGTGTGTGTGAGTGAGTGTGAGTGTGAGTGTGTGTGAGTGTGTGTGTGTGTGTGAGTGTGTGTGAGTGAGTGTGAGTGTGTGTGAGTGTGTGTGTGTGTGTGTGAGTGTGTGTGAGTGTGTGTGTGTGAGTGTGTGTGAGTGAGTGTGAGTGTGTGTGTGTGTGTGTGAGTGTGTGTGTGTGTGAGTGTGTGTGTGTGTGAGTGTGTGTGTGTGTGTGTGTGTGTGTGTGTGTGTGAGTGTGTGTGAGTGAGTGTGAGTGTGTGTGTGTGTGTGTGAGTGTGTGTGTGTTGGTGAGTGTGAGTGTGTGTGAGTGTGTGTCGACATGCCCTCAAGTCTCATGCCTGTTTTGTGTAATCAAGTTCAGGACACACACTGTCCAACACACATGCACGCACTGAGGTTATGAAGGTTAATTGCAGCTACACAGATGAGGGGGTTAGGTCATCACCCGTTACCGTGTGTGTGTAAGAGAGAGAGAGAGAGAGAGAGAGAGAGAGAGAGAGAGAGAGAGAGAGAGAGAGAGAGAGAGAGAGAGAGAGAGAGAGAGAGAGACAGAGAGAGAGAGAGAGACAGAGAGAGAGAGAGAGAGAGAGAGAGAGAGAGAGAGAGAGAGAGAGAGAGAGAGAGAGAGAGAGACATGTGGATAAGGGGAAATTGTGTGTGAGGTTGTTATGTCTGTAACCAATGTGTAGATGTTCCCGTGAGCCTCCTTCATGTCTACAAGCCTGTTACAACATACACACACACACACACACACACACACACACACACACACACTACGCTTCCATCCTCTCTTTTAATACCTTTCCTCCTGTGAGTTCATATGTATGCGTGTGTGTGTGTGTGTGTGTGTGTGTGTGAAAGGTCAAAGGTCAACCTGCAGGTTCGAGGCTTGGGTTTCACATGACTGAACATCTTTGTTGCTCGCCGCAGGGGGAAGACTACATTTGTGTGGTGTGTGTGTGTGTGTGTGTGTGTGGTGTGTGTGTGTGTGTGTGTGTGGTGTGTGTGTGGTGTGTGTGGTGTCTGTGTGTGTGTGTGTGGTGTGTGTGTGTGTGTGTGTGTGTGTGTGTGTGTGTGTGTGTGTGTGTGTGTGGTGTGTGTGTGTGTGTGTGTGTGGTGTGTGTGTGGTGTGTGTGGTGTCTGTGTGTGTGTGTGTGGTGTGTGTGTGTGTGTGTGTGTGTGTGTGTGTGTGTGTGTGTGTGTGTGTGTGTGTGTGTGTGTATTTGGTATGTTGTGAGTAGAGTCGCGGCCGACACAGACAACACTACAGCCCCCCCCCCCCCTCATTTAGGTCCAGGTCTTGATGTCTGCTGAACGCCGTGTGATCGTTCAGGAATGTGTGAATGCAGCGTAGTTACATGTATATTTTTTTAACAGCTGCAGGTGTAGTCAGACCTGGAGTGAAGCCGGCCTCATCCTCCTAAAATTATTTAATTTGTGTTCCATAATTGTACAAATGTTGTTGAAAGTACTCTTCAATTTGAATTTAAATAAAATTTCGACACGACAACGGCCAAATTTAAAAAACAATTGCTTCGCAAGAGCCATTTAAGTTTAAAATATGGCCACAAGCTGCAAACAAATAGTCCGCTCTACTGGGTCCATACAACCTACATCTACAGCTGTTTGTCTTTACTCAGGCTCTACCTGTGTACATTTCGATGGCTTGGTTGTTGCATTAAATCCAATGTGAAAGAAACGAGTAATCAACCTTCCATCAGGATTCATCCTCCCTGCCGCAAGGACACCACTTTACCTGGAGGAGAGTGGGACACAGCCGCGGGACCTTCAGTACAAACCTGGGTATCTAACCTGTGTATCAACAGCAACGGGAGGTTTGCTGATCCGGCAGGGAGTTGGAGCGGCCCCCTGATATCAGACTCCTGGCGCTCCCGGCGGTTTGTGCTGGCTGAATTTTAATCCATTAAACAAACTGCTAAAAAACGTACACGGACCCTTCACCTCAACGTGACAAGCCTCCGGAGGCAGCTCTACCTCGCCCTCTCGTGTTGGACTGAGGGCAGAATGGACACTACAGTTACTCACTATCGCCTCTCCAGGTACAAGTGATATTGCAAGACAGGACGGCCGGGGCTAGCTGGTTAGCATGCTCATTTCAGTAGATATCTCTGCAGTACACATAGATGTTTGACTTTCTGTTGATGTTAGTTTTTTTTTTAATGTTTTGAACCAAAACAACCATATCTTACATATTGTTCCTTTTTTAATTATCATCATCAACAACAATTCACAACATTAACCATCAAGTTTATCTACATTGTTGGTACTTTATGTTGCACTAAAGCCCCAGTTAGTTTGACTGCTAGCACACCATAGTTATTATGGCGGTTAATAGTGCGGCAGTGCCACAGAGGTAGAGCGGGTCATCTGTTCAAGACGCTTACCGAGGCTCATCGAGCCTGTGCCATCGGTGTATGAATGGGTTTGGTTTAGTCCTGATGTGCCTGAAAGGGCAACGCATCCTGATAAAATGGTTTGTATGATACCAATACAAATAGCTACTCCTCATTTTTAACGAAAATGGATTTCCTCCTACAAAAGTCAGCAACACTTGTCAATTTCCCCTTGTTACATGCATACGGTCGTACTGAAGTAACCTGACAAATAACTTAACGTTGACTTCTCGATTCACATGGGAACAGAGAAACTGCTTTTTGTTGGACCCGTCCACCCTGTTTGGGGTTTTGCTGTCTTTATGCTTTCTCGTTCTAGAAGATGTGGATAACATGCAAAATAATTTTGTGTGATATCTACAAATTGCAGCGCATTATTTTTTGTAAGGCGAAGCTACAAATGCTTGATGAGACCAGCCTGTAATGGTTGAATGACAGTGGCGGGCCGTGCATTTCATACCCAGCCCTTCACTGCTGTCATGCAGCTGAAATACCACCTTATAACCACATGATGGCGCCACATCTATTATTCGTTTCTAAGGCTGTAACTATGTACTACTCGTATTAAACCGTTCGGTACGAGGTTTACAATACGTTTGAATAGTGCTAGAGAATTTGGAAAATGCAGAAGCTTAAATTCAGGAAAATATAATGTTTTCTGTGCTCATGTAGGACAGTGGTTCTCAGCTGGTCTGGCTGTGGGACCCACCATCATCCCTTAACACTCTGAAGACAGCGCCCGCGCCGCCGCGGTGACGTTTATATTAATATCTCGGCAAAAACGGCACATAAAAAGGTTTCGAAAATCTGTTTTTTCTCCACTTCCGTGTCCATATTCTCGCGAGATTGTACGAGACTCACACAGCGAGATTTGATGCCTATGACGAGCTTATGACGAGCTTACAGTTCGTCATATGACGGTCTGGGGACGGACTGTTTACATCGTGTAGTGTAGCTTGTCAGCTCGTAAGTTAGCACGTCTGCTAACGGCAGCGTTCTGAGACAGCTGTAGCTGTAGCTGAGATTGTTCTGCACATTTTTATATAAGACATGTATATGTAGCATGTATGAAAGTGCCTTAAAAGGTGAGTTTAAGAAAACATTAAAATACATGAGAAAATGGCCCTGACCGCAGAGGGTTAATGACAAGCCGCGGCCCATTCGTCTCTTTAGGAGACCGTCTTATGATTTTACTTTCACAACCCAAACGTTAAACGTACTGCTCTGTAATCTCTTTCCTCGTCTGGTACTCGAGTCAGGAAGCTTGTCAGAATGCCCATATTTGATTGGCTGAGCTGCATCACGTGATGTGATTCACAACGCCGACTGCCTCTGCTGTTAAGTTTCGTTTGACGATAGTCACGTGCTCGCCCACTTACCAATCGCTGCACTAATAGTGACGTAGTTGTGGGCCGGCTAGTATGGGGATAGCAGGCTCTGACACGTCAAAGAATACGCCCAACATGTCAAACTAAAGATCTGATTGGTTGAACACGATGACAATCAACAATATCGTCCCCATTCACTTAAACTGCACATGGATTCACTTGTGAGTCTGCAGGCCTCGGGCCTCTCTTCTTACCTAGAGACACAGAGGTGAAATCTGATTGGATAAAAGCTCTACTTAAAACAAGCTGCACTGGAAGCAGAGCAACTGAGGAAGACAGTAGCTGTGCAATGAGAACATAAGATAATGGGGAAAATATTTATATATATTTTTGTGATTCTGTTTAGGCCAGCAGAGAAGGCTTTGCAGGCCCTGGCGGCCCGCCACTGTTGAATGATGACATGTACTGACATGTACGCTTTGAGCGGTTGGGAGACTAGAGAGGCGCCATTTACCGTTTAATACCATTTAACACATTCCCACAGTATGTTAATCCTCTTAAAAGGATCACAAGTCAAAAAGGTTGGAAATCACTCGTCTACAGAGTTGTTGTTTCTCATACAAGTGAATTTGAGGCCTAAATGTTTACTTCAGGTCCTGTTTCATTTCTGCTCCTGCAGCTATGAACAGGTAGGTTTAGCTGTCATCAGTATTTTCGGTCCTTTATCTTCAGAACATTTGGAGTTTGTTTATGGGGTATCAGAGTTATTGTCATTTTTCGACTCAATGGTGTTTTGGCATAATGGGCCTTGGGAAAAATGGGGTTAGCCACAACAGCTAACATTAGCATCAAATGTGGGGTCTGATTAGTTGATTGTAGTTAACATTTGCCTCTTCAACATTCTGTCTGGATAGGTTTATGTTGTGTGGAGTGGATTATTTAGGAGGAATATCAGTGGAAATGTGCATAGTCGTCACGTGGAACATTTGCCTGTGGATTTTCTGTTTTCCGGTACTTCATTTTCACAAAACAGTGGTCAGGAACAGGTTTTATCCTGACTAAATTATGCTGGAAATTAGGATTATTACATTATCAATATTTACTCTAGCTCATTTTCTCTTCTCCATGTGTCCCTGCTTTCATCTCTTTCCATTCATCAACACAGTAAAAAGTAATGTCAGATTGATAACAGCCTGAGCTGATTATGTTTATTTTCATCTCTTTCTCTCGCTGCATGTTTGTAACTTCAAATGAGTTGAGGTTAGCTCCACTAAACTAGAACATCTCACTGAAATAACTGTAATCAGTTTGGCCCATTTTAAATCAGACCAAAGCTAGTGTATTGTCATGCTCAATTACTGTTTGTGGTTAGGTCATGCATAAATAAAGACACACACAAGTATGTGTTTAATTCCATCACTGTACTTTGTCACTGCCCAGTTACACACATTTAACCTAATCTGCTTGTTTTTATTCACACAAAAGAAGAATAGAAACCAAAAATGCAATTGTAAATTATGAAGGTGGTACTACATGACCTACGGTGTTTAATCGAGAGGGAAAACAACCACCAATAGGAACAGAACTTAATTATATAGACTACTGTGCTACTGCTTACTCTCCTCAGAAGCAACGCAGCAAACAAATTGTGCAGTCTGCACTCGTATCCCAGTGCCTGAAACATGCAAGCATACGGTGTAGGAACCTCACCACGGGCTCCTCCTCCAACAATAGGACACAAAAGAGTAGTATGAAAAGAATGAAAAACAAACAAACCCAGTGGGTTTAACCATATAACTCCAACAGCAAGGCAATAGAACAGTTGCAAAACAGCAGCAGGTAAACCTGCAAAGGGAAAGCAGGGAAGAAGGGGGAGGAGCCAGCTTTAGGGATGCGTTCACTGGCCACAGGGAAGCGTTCCCCACCACGTCATGATTTGATACTTTGTATCCAGTGAAACGCTACTCTGGGGAATGTGTTGCCACTATTTCAATTTGCTGTGATTTAAAACTCTGATAACATACACATAGTGAGGTTGCGATGGGAGATTGGACTTTTAGCTGATATGGGTCAAGCTCCAAAGACAGTTGGTCCTACGTTTCTTATAACACAACTTAATAGCTTATTTTTGGTAGAGGCGTCCTGCCCTGTAAAGTGTTTGTATCTGTTACTCATTCAGCCCCGCTCAGTGACAACTCATTTGGAATGATTTCAGAGTGTCCACCCAGGTATCATGTTTCCATCACTGCCAATCCGAGCTGCAGCCGATAAATACCTGTCAACTGGAGAGTCATTTGTCCCGGGAATGATTGCAGATTTTCCCACTGAAGAGAAAACACTCCTGGGGACGGACTTGAGAACCTTAATAACATCATTAGGGATATTTTCTCAGACTTGAGAAAGCTTCTCCAGATTCTCAGAAGACATTACACATCTGTTTTCATATGCACACCCCATGACTAGAAAACCGACCTTTATATGTAAAATTGGTTGAGAGCCCTTCAAAAAACAACGGTACACTAATATACCATGAGTTATTACACCAGCGTAATGCATTTTGATTCAAAGTACTGTTCTTGCTTTGCCTTTAGTTGCCAACACAGTGTCAGCAATCATCACAAGGCTGCTGTGAAAACACATCCATGTGGTGAGGACTTCATCCGAAGCCCAAACATGGCTGTTGATGAATTTAATTGCGTTTATTTTACCACTGCTGGTTCTCAGCAACGGTATGTAGAAGTAGGAAAACACTCGTCTTCCAAACCAAAAACATTGATCAAGCATCATGAATGCTAATCAGTTGTGTTCAGTGTCAGGAAGTTAAAGAGGTCTATAACATCTGTGTTATATTCTCCTCCAAACAACTTTATTCAAGTTCTTCACCAAAAACTACATTTCACAAGCTTACATTTTAACATATCCTACATTAGAATTTACTTTACCCTAAATACCTTTTACCGACAGACCATGAATGCATCATAATGTAAGTCAACGCAACCTACAATGAGCTGTGAGCTCCGTTACTCAGCCAGTCAGGAATGTGCTGCTAACAGCTCACGTTAACTAGCTCTCCTGCTGCTTTCAACAGAGATTTATAGTCCACAATGTAGCATCATCAGATAAAATAGGGTCCACAAAAGTGTTTAACCAACCTTTGGTTCTGCTGAGTGAAGCTGATGCAAAAGTGTCTTAAAACTTTACTGTCCACCAGGGGGCGACTCCTCTGGTTCTATAGAAGTCTATAGAAAATGACTCTACTTCTCTCTTGATTTATTACCTCAGTAAACATTGTAAACATGAGTTTATGGTCTCAATCTCTAGTTTCAAGTCTTCTTCAATACAGCATGATGTTCATTTAGTACATTATGGTCCATTTAGAGTCAAACAGACCATAAAGCAGGGGATGCTTTAGGGGCGGGGCTACACAGTGATTGACAGGTCGCTGCCGCTACCAGAGCCCTATACACCATCTCTACGTCACTCCTCCCAATTCCAAATATGGTCACTTCTGTTCATTGGTTGAAAAAACCCCAACATGGCGATGACCGTAATCCAAGATGGCACCGGCAAAATCGCTGAACTCGAGGCTTCAAAACATCGGTCCACAAACCAATGGGTGACGTCATGATGACTACGTCCACTTCTTATAAACAGTCTATGGTATTAACCACACAAGTGTAGTAGTAGTGATCGGGCAGGATTCACAGATCCCGTTGCGAGTGACACCTATTGTTCAGCTGTGGTTCAGAGGTAGAGAGGTTGGAGAGCGAGGGTCGTGTTCAAACCGGAAGATTAGCAAATTGCTCCCTAAGGCTGAGCCATCAGTGTGCGTCAATGTGCACATTAAACCAGCAGCCACAGATGGATTTTTGAAAGTCTCCTGAATGAATTTTGAGGCACAGAAGGGTGAGGTGCTGAGAGACCTGTGACTTTGTGTGTGTGTGGTTCAGAAGTGGTCTCAGTGTCCTGGGGGCTGTGGAGGTTTGAATGTCAAGTTTCTCTAATAACGGGAATCGGTGAAAAGGTCAGCCCCAGTCGCCCGACCACACCCATAGAATGGTGTGCGTGTACGCTTGTGTTTGCAATAGCATGTGTGTGTGTGTGAGTGTGTGTGTGTTTGAGTGCATATGACAATGTGTGCTTGTGTGTTTCATATTCATATTTCAGTGTGAAAAAGTGTGCATGTGTGTGTGTGTGGTGGCAAAGGAAGCGTTGGCCGGGGCAGAAATTGATTCTCTAGCGAAGGAGAGGAAATGAGGAGGAGGAAAAGATGGTACAAGGTCGAGAGGTGTGGCAAGAGCAGGATTAAAGATAGTAGTGGTAGGAGGAGGAAGCAGAGAGGGAGAAAAGGGAGAAGTGTGAAAGATGAGAAGAGGAGTAAAAGAAGGAGACGATAGAGGAATGAGGAGGTGTAGAAGTGTCAAGGAGGAGGAGGAAGAGTCAGCAGAGGATGTGAGGGCAGAGAAACAGATGGAGCTAGGGAGCAGAGGTTGAGGTGGAGTAAAGATGAAGCAGGATCCGCCTGGAGGTGGAAGAGGTGGAAGAGTGACAAGAGGAAGAATTTTAGGAAATGGGGAGAATGAGGAAGGATGAAGAGTAAAAGGAAAGAACTTTGATCCGAGCAGCGTGTAGAAGGCTTTCAAACAGAAACCAGACCGTCATCTTGGGAAATATATTGCTTTTGTTTATTTTGCAGGTCCGCCATTTCCCCATAAGGTCCTTGATAGTTTCCTGGAAATGACTGTAATCTAGAGAGAGACCAGGTATGAAGACATTTATTTGATTGCAGGTGCTGAACTGTGGAAGACGACATGAATGCCTCATAAATGATACACTGTAGTGAGTTCATCAACTCGTTGGGTTGATGAAGTGTCTGGGTGTATTTTGATAGATGCTCAGCAGATGTGTTAGTGTTAGTAAGAGGTCATAGGGCAGTGTCGGAGTGAAAGCAACAAGTCTGACAAGCCTAACTATGTCATCACGTACAGCATGCAACACTAACCAGCACCGTGAAAAACCACGACACGTCTTACTGTCGCTGTGTTTTACCGGATGATCTTTTTAATGTAAAGAATTAAAAAATGCTCAGAAAAGGTTGAAAAACACTTTGAAACGTTTTGTTTATTGTTTCAATAGACTGTGTAAGAAGTGGACGTAGTCACCGTGACGTAGTCACCGTGACGTAGTCACCGTGACGTAGTCACCGTGACGTAGTCACCGTGACGTAGTCACCGTGACGTAGTCACCGTGACGTAGTCACCGTGACTACGTCACCCACTGGTTTTCGGACTTCTGTTTTGAAGCTTCGAGTTCGGCACTTTTACTGCCATCATCTTGGATTCCGGCTGTCGCCATCTTGGCTTTTTGCAACCAGTGAATGGAAGTGACTATATTTGGCCTGCGGAGAAAAGGTAGAGACGCCGTATACGTCTCTGGTAGAGACCTGTCAATCACGGTGTAGCCCCGCCCCTAAAGCATCCCCTGCTTTATGGTCTGTTTGACTCTAAATGGACCATAATGTACTAAATGAACATCATGCTGTATTGAAGAAGACTTGAAACTAGAGATTGAGACCATAAACTCATGTTTACAATGTTTACTGAGGTAATAAATCAAGAGAGAAGTAGAGTCATTTTCTCATAGACTTCTATAGAACCAGAGGAGTCGCCCCCTGGTGGACACTAGAGAGAATGCAGCTTTAACACACTTTTGTATTGGCTTCACTCTTCAGAGCCGGCGGTTGCTGCCTGATGGTTTGACAGATTATTTAGTCTTCTATCACATGCTGAAGTTCACCATGTCAAAGTCTTCTAGCCAGCTATGTTTAGCTGTCAGGACGAGAGTAACAGCTGTTTCTGTTTCTTTCGTCCTTCTTCAGTAATAACAAGCATGTATTTTGCCGTCACACTGTATGTGTGTTACAGACATCTTTTATCTGCTCTGGTACCATGACGTGTACAGAGCTATACATATGTCACAACTGTGACAATGAACACAAAAAGAGAAAAGAATGTAAATAATAGAGCACATGAAATTCTGTATTTTTGATGAATCTGTCTGAATCTGAGTTATTGTTGTCCTGTTACATTTTCCTCAACAGCTTTACTATTGTTGTTCGATGAAAATAAAATATAATCATTTTTATTGAGATAAAGGCTATACTATAATTACATTATTATTATTAACAAAGGACACTTGTTAACAAAAAAACAAGAATAATATTAACAATTCAAGTTCATATCATCGTGTAACTGTGTACGACGCTCCACATTAAAGTAACACTGGTATTGATAGAACACAACCTAAATTAGTTTTTGTCGATAACATTATCTTTTAAAATTCCTTTCTGTGTAACATCACAGCTGTGTTTATTCAAGTTTTTGCTAAAAACAAACATTTGAAAACGTCATAATAATGTTCGACTTTACTTTCATCCAATGTTCTTGTTGTTCTGAACAGACCCTGAACGCATCGCAGTGAACCTCTCTGATCACGCCATTAGCTGCGTCTGGACTGTGCTGCCCACCGGCTGCTATGGATGCATCGATCCTGCCCGATGTGTTGCGCAAATGAGCTGATAGATGATATGCTAATGATTGGTGCATATCAGCATAGACTCGATAAACAATTAGGAGTCAAAGTTTACCCGATTTCTTTTGTTATCAAGCTACCACGTGATTCTGTCGACCCACATACAACTTGCAGAAATCTGCTGGTTTACACACAGTAAGCGGCCTGATTCTTGTGCCTCCTGTACAGCAGGGCAGCCATGATGGCGGTCTGCTCGATGATGTGCAGGAGGCACAAAGAAGGGAAATTGCATTAATATTTGACATAATGAAGCTGTGCGGTCATTAGGCTAGTCTCCTCTGCTTCCATAGCAATACACTAAGCCAAGACAAGCGCCATGTATTAGACATGGTCCTGTCAACGCAGAAGATTGATCCTGCAGCATAATGATGTCCTGTGATGAGCGGCTGTAGGTATAAAGAAAGAGAAGATGTAGTGGGTGTGAGTGGTGCAGACACCAGACTGTCCCCTGGTCACACGACTGACCTGATTTGACTTCTAAAGCCTCCGGCTACCCGTCTGAGGGAGCGCATGGTTGTTCACGAGCTTGTTGTGTACTACACACACGTACATGCACACTACATGACACACGGTGTGGTGACCCTCGCTCACCTTTCACCTTGTAAGAGATTTCGACCTGAACCCCCCATGTGGTGATGTGTGAGACATCAGATTCTCAGACAATATTACAGCACACTGTGTCAGATCAGCGCTGTGTGTGTGTGTGTGTAGGTGTGTGTGTGTGTGTGTGTGTATATGTGTGTGTGTGTGTGTGTGTGTGTGTGTGTGTGTGTGTGTATATGTGTGTGTGTGTGTGTGTGTAGGTGTGTGTATGTGTGTGTGTGTGTATATGTGTGTGTGTGTGTGTGTGTGTGTGTGTGTGTATATGTGTGTGTGTGTGTGTGTGTGTGTGTGTGTGTGTATATGTGTGTGTGTGTGTGTGTGTGTGTGTGTGTGTGTGTGTGTGTGTGTGTGCTACGAGGAGCTATCGTTTCACCCTCCGACCTCTCCTCCCTCCTGCTCGTTTGCACAAAGAAACAATCACAAACATACAACATATATACAGTACGTAAATACATCAAAACGTTGTATTATATCTAAATGGTTAATTAAGTTTATTGCACATTTAAAATACAATGTGAATACAATTCACATATTCTGATGATTTTTTCCCAAATTCAAAAATATGAAAAGCTTAACTCCAGCCTGAGGTGTTAAAAACGACACTTGGATGAATAAATCATGCAATAAATCAAGATGAAGAACCCCTTCATTACTTAGTTTAGTAACTTGTGTTTGATAAAAATCTCTTTCCTATAGCTTCGTTTTTGAATGTTAATATCAATTTAAAAAATGCTTTTTCCTCAAAGAAGTATCAAGTATTACGAACAACATCAAACACTCTTTTGTTAATTGAGGCAAAGAGATAATCAAAACATGGCCGCTGACGAAATGTTCTCGACAATAAAGTGAATGATTGATGAATGGCCCGTTGATTTATAAAGGAGACAAAAGATGTATTAATTGATATATGATTTATATATATATATATATATATCAATAAAACACTGCATTAGTATAGTCCTCAAGGACCTTTGGATGTGGATCTAAGTGCATGATTTACAGGCAAAACATGTTGGTGAAGATGGGAGGTCATTGATGTACACAACAGATGGGAAGCAGAATATACTACTATAATACTATATTTTAGTAACTTAATTTATATATCCTGTACCAAATCAAAGCCTAAGTTACGAGCACAATATATATATTGGCACCAAGTATCGTCTAATAGCGGCTACAAACCAATAACATGAGTATGGTTACCAGCCGTGAACAACCCACATTGACTCAACCCAAAGTGTAGGAACAATATGTTTCTGTTTTCGTGTTTAAATGAGCCCCCAAATGTCCCCCTGCTCCCTAAACTTGGCCTGTTTCCATAAGAAAGGGCTTTGCTAATGTGATTGCTGTGGTCATGGGCCTGCACTGATCTCCTTTTTACGAGGGAAATTGAGGTCTGATTGTTGGAGGTGCGTCCTGTGTCGAGGTCCCACAGCTACAGAGACAGACAGACAGACGGGCCGACGGTGAATGAGTGGCCGTGTGCCAAAGCCAATAAGAGGCACTGGTGGGAGCCAGGGGGGAGGAGAGACTCCTCATGTATTATTCATAATTATTCCAATAATCCCCAGATAGTGGAGTGTGGTGGTCTGTGTTAGTACTCATATATGTGTGTGACAGTGATTTAAGGTGAAACAGAAATGGATTATCAGTTGGGCCACTGCCTCTGATTTGGGGAGCTACCAGATCAACCTTGAATTAGACGTGCTCATAGAGCAGATACAGACACAACAATGTATCTGCCTATCGTATCACAATATTTAGCTCATTACCATGCTTGGAGGAGCATGGCACTTTATCTCCATTTGAGTGTTTAGGTTCAAAACCTGCTGCAGTGGTTTTTGGCTTCTGTACCTTAAGGATGGAGGGTTCTAACCCTCTGTCGACCTTTTAGCCCACGGAAACCTTTTAAACAAGTTTTAAACAATTTCCTCTAAAAAACGTGACTTTTATACGGACGTCAATCAGTGTTGATGGTAAATGTAGTAGAATGAAGCAAGCAATTCCAGAAAGCTTCAGTTCACAGCTGCAAGATCTGTTCTCTCTGCATCCAGTGCTGTCACACGACGTGACAGGGATGTCGTTGGATGCGAGGAAGAAGCACAGCTTGTTTCAGCTTGGATTTCTAGTCTCCGCCTTTGGGTAGCCGGGGGGCGTTCTCTACAACGTCCTAAACCTGTTGTAAGTTTCATTGTGAAAATACAAGTTTAAAAAACAAACAAAAAACTGAACTTTTATTGTTCTCTTTGCTTGTATCGCAAACTAGCTCCGTTTCCAACAGCAACAATGCCATCCTCTAATATGAGTTCATGGGTCAGCACGTTTGCACTTCCGGTTGCCTCGTCTCGAAGTCAATAGGTTTTTGGTTAGATGCTAGAAATGATGTCTGTCATTAACACGATAGCTTAAAAGATGTTGACGTTTTGTCCTATGAAATACGTCAGTAAGTACCTCTCTCTACCTGTGAGCCTTCTGTACTAAACACCATCAGTCAAACATGAGTCCGCCTTCAGCTTTGTTGAGCGACGTGAGATCAGGTGACCGTGGTGTAATTTGATTATAACCTAACGATAGCTTTTTATCTGCTGATGATTGTATTTAGTATCATAAATGTTTGTTTGCCAATTTCTGCAACAATAATCTGGCTTTTTGTCAAGAGTTCCAGCGCAATGCTGACATCCGGGTTGGTATACAACAATGCATAATCCTTGCAGCACTCTAAGGATGAGGATACCTTTAACAGTTCTGTCGTTTGAAGCCAAAGCTTCATGTCTTAAAGCTGCATTCTCTCTAGTGTCCACCAGGGGGCGACTCCTCTGGTTGTATAGAAGTCTATGAGAAAATGACTCTACTTCTCTCTTGATTTATTACCTCAGTAAACATTGTAAACATGAGTTTATGGTCTCAATCTCTAGTTTCAAGTCTTCTTCAATACAGCATGATGTTCATTTAGTACATTATGGTCCATTTAGAGTCAAACAGACCATAAAGCAGGGGATGCTTTAGGGGCGGGGCTACACAGTGATTGACAGGTCTCTACCAGAGACGTGTACAGCGTCTCTACGTCACTCCTCCTCAGTCCAGATGTGGTCACTTCTGTTTATTGTTTACGAAATCCAAGATTGCGACGGTGAAATCGCCAAACTCAAGGCTTCCAAACATCGGTCCACAAACCAATGGGTGACGTCACGATGAGTACATCCACTTCTTATATACAGTCTATGGTTCCGGCTGACTCGGATTATCAGCTGAATTTATTGGAGCCAGAGTTCACGGCCCGAGAGAGGCCGAGGCCGCGGCGGTGCAAGAGGTCATGGGCCCTCGGCGTCAGCAGCTCTTGTAGAATGAAGAATGTATTGCTTCATTGGACATGCACATACAATAATACTTGTTTTCTTGTTCTGCCGGCTGTTGCAGACAAATGAAGAGCAGAGGATGAATAGACAGAGAGAGAGAAAGTCCAGCAAGACCTCGGTTCCATTGTTATGCTAAACTGGGGTCCGTTTTTAGATAACTAGGACTCTTAATCTGATCTCAGATCTGACCCCCTTGTTAACACAGTCTGTCATTATCATAATCAACTAGCACAGCTCTGGCTGCAATCAGCAGATCAAGGACTCTTTCAGGGAGACTGGAGCGTTACAACACAGAACTAACTGTAGTTTCTATGACTTCATGTCCATAATTCTGTTATTATTATCACATGTAAGCATAGTGACTGTACGGCACAGTGATGCTCCCTCCACCTCTCCCTTTATAGAAAGAAGTTTATAATATGATCACTGCTAACAACAACATCCTCAACATCATGTACTGATATCCTTCACTGTGATCGTATCACCTTCACAGGTTCGTTTAAAACAGTTACGTCTGTGCATGTCTGCTCTGAAGTCAAGTGACCTTTAATGAGTTAAGGGGATCCCACTACGGCGTTCACACACACACACTGACCTTTCAACCCAGACGGTGCAAAGAGGAGGTGTGTGAGAGTGTGTGTGTGTGTGAGAGTGTGTGAGTGTGTGTGTGTGTGTGTGTGAGTGTGAGAGTGTGTGTGTGTGTGTGTGTGTGTGTGTGTGTGAGAGTGTGGGCAAGACGGGGAAGACATCCGGTTTGTGTGGGATTGTCCTGGTTTCAAGTGTCCCGAGTCTGTAAAACACTGTCCCTGATTTTACTCACTACCAAATGTTCACGTTTTTTCAACACAGTGATAATATGAATAATATGAATGCTTGTTTTTACTGCGTTTCTCATGTTCAGTCCTGCTCTACACGGTTAGCTGTCTTGACTAACACCTTCCTTCTTACCCAACAAAGGAAATGCTACACACACTCCAAGAGTACATATTTGGCCAAGCACGGAGGAAACGCAGATATCAAAGATCATATGAAGACTAAGATAGCAATATACATGAGCTCATGCATAAGCGTACATTAAGGTATGAAAATACCAAGACTCACCAATCTCAGATTTACAAGGATGTCTGCCGACCTGTGACCCCTGCCAACCTTATTCTCATGCTCTGGCTCTGTCCATCCTTGTTTAACTTTGTCGGAGATCCTGACCCTAAACCCTTCAGAGCTCTCTTTCAGGATGTCAACCTCTTTACCTCTAAATGATGTCACGGCCTTCACCACTTTCATGGCTGAGAGTGCATACCCGTTCTTCTCATACACATTGGATTCGGCACATGCTATACTTGTGGGGCTTTGCATTTGTCAATGTTTGGGGCCTGAGAGGTGTGGCAGTAGTCCTGTTTCAATTCCATTGCCAAGCCAATTTCTGAAATGCAAATTACGCGCGTTCCATTGCGTTCCATTGCGTTTGCATTGTTACGCAGAATGTCGTCATCCGACCTTCCACATTGTTTTTTAATGCTGTGGCAAAGGCATTGTTACTATCTGAACCATCTTCAAGAGAGAAACGGAGAGCTGTTTCATGCTGGTATTGGCCGTGTTACCTGCTGTCCTGGAGATCAGGACGTATGAATGCAATGGTTGTAATGCACATCAGTCATGTGAGTTCAATGACTACTATGAACTTATTCAGCAAAGGCGTTTCCATATCCTGCTTAGCGCCTCAACTCTTTTTCCATACAGGTAGAAACCATTGGCCCCTTATTTAGATTTTGTCTTTGTTTCTTGATGACACATTATAAAATGCACTTTCATGTGTATTTGATATACATTTTGTATAATCCTGCAACCCATTACAAGTTTCAGTTCACTCACAACACTTGCACACTCTCACTTACTCACGAACAGCAGTGTTGTGCTGCTCAAACATTGAAACATATTGACCTTGGAAACAGTGGCTACTCTCCCCATTCATGTATTCATCCAGTTGCCATGGAATTGTAGATGTTGAGATTAGCACATTTGAAGATTGAAAGCGTTTGAAAGCTCCAGAACAGCTACGAAATGGACCTCGGGGCAAGATTAGGAACTTTAATTGGCAACTTCTGTGAACTTCTAGGATTCATGTCATAATAATGTGAGCATGAATCTAAGTCTGTATTTAAACCTGATATAAATGTAGCATTATTATGATACAACCAAACATATATGGTACTTGTATAGACCTTTTCTAGTCCTCCAACCACTCAAAGCACTTCAACACTACATATCATCATTCACCCATTCACAGCCATTCATACACTGATGACAGGGGCTACCATGCAAGGTGCCACCTGCCCATCGGGACTAATCATTCATACACCGCAGCAACAGCCTGCGGGAGCAACTTGGGGTTAACTTGGGACACGGACTAGCGGAAGCGGGGATCGAACCGCCGATCCTCTGATTGAAGGACGACCCTGCTCTACCACTGAGCACCTGTTCTACCACCTGCTCTACCATGTCATAACGGCATCACAAGTTAAAACAATGAATCTCTCGTCTCTACCTCTCAGTCTGCTAGTCTGCGTTCACACCCTCCCTCGATCTCTCCCCTTCTCTTTCTTTCTGGATGTGAAACGCCTGAAGCATTAACGGAGCTGAACTGTCTCTAATCGATTTGTCTGTGAACGCGAAGCGTCACACACAGAGTACCACAATGCAATTCTCTCTCTCTCTTAGTGACATTACGCTCCCACCCCCAACACCTATGGGCGCTTGAGTGACACAGAGAGAATGGGAAGACACCTCGATCCATCACCAACAGTGTAACACTGTAAGTGATACTATATGACATCAAATACCGGGACTTCTATGCAGTAATACACTGTTTGTGTCCTGTCCGTCATTAGTCAGTCAAGTTAACGTCAACGCCACTAAAAGTAGCAAAAACCTAAACTCCGTGAAGAAAAGACACCATACACGTAACCGATGTGAAGTGACACCATTCCTGACACGTCCAATACTGACGCAAGAGGAGGAGTTGGGAGTAAAGATCTGTTGACAGATGTGGTTAATGACGACTTACATTTACTCAGTTACATGTAGTCAAGTAACTTTTATCAAGTGAACTGTACTTGTGAGAGCAAATCATTGCTTTTACTCGGCTACATTTGGATACATTCATCTTGCTATTCTATTATTGTTTGTTATTTAATGCTAACATGATCCATGATTCATTAACAGGCAGGTTGTCTGCTGGTTCTCTGTTCAAACTCACACAGGCTCCGCCCTCTACTTGACCCTATAGGAAATACTCTCCTCACATCCACCCACTAAAACAATTGCATAACCGTAGCTGGCCAATCAGGCTTGGGCTGTAGATGACAATGAAAACAATACCTCAGTGTCCGGGACATGTCTTTGCCGGGAATCTGCTTGTGATAGTACATGTTACAAGATATGACTATATGCTTTTTGGCTGCAGCCTCAAAACTGGTTGCTCGTCCTACTGAGCCTGGGTTATCTTTTCCAGCTCGATAGCGTTCCTCCCCCATTCCTGGATGACAAGGAGGGGAATCTATCCTCCAAGAAAGAGATTTATTACCTCAAAGCAGGGATCCAAGACCAGTTGAAACAGGCTGTGTCTGTTGTCACCACTCATGACATACAGACCGGGTTTTACTCTGCAAACTTCCTAGTTCCTAAGATGACAGAGGATTTCAGACCCGTTTTGGACCTCAAGAAGTTCCATATATTAACCATCAAGTGGTTACTGGAACTGGTTCACTGTCATCTCCTTAAATGAGCATACTTTCAGATCGAGGTGGCTTTGAAACACAGGATAGTCTGCGTGGGAAGTGTTTCACCTTCCAGGGTATAGCCCACGAGCACACAGACTGCCGTTTGGCTATGCCATGACTAAACTTCACCAAAAGTGTGGTAACGACGCTTCAAGTGCAGCACTGACTGTCATGGCGCTGGGGTTTGTGGCAGCAGCCAATTTGTTCGTAATGCTGGGGCTCCTGCACATGCAGCGCCTGCAAAAGTGATTTGCCTTCGCTTGGACGCCAGGAAGCACAAGCGGCACTTGGGTACCATTTCGCCTTAAATACAGGACAACCTGTGATACTGGGGGTCCCCACAACACCTGGTGCGGGGACCACCGCTGGGAAGAGTGACCTTCTATGTCACGGTGTTCACGGTTGTGCCATGACGGGGTGCGGAGGGACCTGCTTGGGTTGAGTGGTAGGTGATGTGTAGCTCCTATAGAGCAGTGATTTTCAACCGCTGTGCCACGGCACACCAGTGTGCCGTGAGAGATCGTCAGGTGTGCCGTGGGAAAATGTCCAATTTCACTTAATTAACTTAAATATTATTTAGTTGTTGCAAATAATTTGCCATTGTTCAGCGTCTGAGCTGCAATATAGTGGCTGGCTAAGTAATAAATACTCTTCCATGCCAGTGGGCGGCAGTAGGTAGCGCAGTAATGACCGTGTTAATGTAGGACAGTAGAATGAAATGATGGGAGAGGTTGAGGTGACGAGACGAACAGCAGTGGAGAAATATTTGAAAAGGAAAAATGCAGACTCTGAACTGGGCCCTGGACAACATAACCCAGATGAAAAGCCTCGTAAGGATCAACACATTTAGAGACTTGTCATTACATTGTCAGCATATATCCGGCCCTCGGTACAACGGCCCGCCAGAAGATATCAGATGTTTATCATAACTGTCCCGCCACACCACAGAGCTCCGGGACAAAACGTGGCGATGTGAGCTGGCTTTATGTGCAACATAACGAAGCATCTCACTGCGCTAAACCTCCAGCTTCAGGGACGGGGACGTGTGATCACAGACATGTGTGATGCAGTCAAAGTCTCCACCGCTGTGTTCCCGACTGAGCATTGTGCTGATAAACTGGGTGCACTTGTCACAGAGTTCACTTGGCGATTTGCCGACTTTGCAGCTCAGAAATTTAAATTTGAACTGCTCAGCAATCCGTTTGCAGTCGACATGGAAAGAGCACCTGTGGAGCTGATAGACCTCCAGTGTGATGACACTCAAGGCAAAGTATGACTCTGAGGGCGCTGCACAGTTTCCAAGCTTCATCCCAAAACGATGCCTTAACTCCGCCTACATGCTGCTCAAACGCTCTGCATGTTTGGAAGCACATACCTGTGTGAGCAGCTGTTCTCTGTGATGAAGATGAACACAAACCCACACAGGAGTCGTCTCACTGATGCACACCTTCACTCCATCTTGAGGGTTTCCACAGAACCTAACCCCAGATATTAATGAACTGGCAGCCAAGAGAAGACGTAGTCCCAATTTTTTATTTTGTCCCTCCCTGAGATTGAGTTTGACAGCATGGCATACATGCTGTATTATGCTAAAAGGTGTCATTTTGTAACGTTTTTGGTTGTTGGGATCTTTTTAATGTAAAAAATGTGCCGCGGCTCAGAAAAGGTTGAAAAACACTGTTCTAGAGGACCGACACATTGACCTCCTAGAGCCACAGACAGTGTTCTCCTCCAATACTTCAGGCCCCTGATACGGGGGAGGCACCTCTTGGTGAGGACTTGGGCTCCCCAAAATACACATCCAAACTATTTCCCATTTCTGGAGAAACATAATAACAGGAAAATGGGAAAAAGTAGTTACATTCTAGGCATGAAACCAAAAAGGTTGATACATGTAAAATATAGGCATCGCTACAGAAATACTTCACAAGTGGCTGCGATCAGATCACAGCCTGAACGCAGTGCAGCTGCACAGCGGAATATAGAATCCATCTCCAGATAGAATGACTTGCTTCAACAGATTGTGTTTACTTATACAATGAAGAAGACACACAATAAGCTTTAATCACAAATACATTTGTATATTAATATTAAAAGTAACTCAGCTTTCTGAAAGGTGGAGGTAATAAAAAAAGACAAAGCATGACAAGATAAAACAATATTATTATCATTATTTTAGCCAAACACATTTATTTCCATCTTTAACCGTGTTAGTTGGCTTCGGTACATGTGTCTGTGGGTGTTTGGGTCAATGAGTAAGTATAATGCTGCTGTAGCAGCTCTTTAACAAAGTGTTACCTCAACACACTGGTGCTAATCTATCTTGGTACCATGCTGAGTTACACAAAGCCAACACTGACCTGCTGTGTACAGCCTGACCTAGCATCTGTATGCTTCTGTTTGTGGCCACCCGCTGTGCTTGCATGTGTGTGTGTGTGTGTGTGTGTGTGTGTGGGTGAGGGCGTGTGGGTGTTTGCATGGAAATGTGTGTGTGTGTCTCAAACACACCTGATGGGCAATATATCCTGCTTCACAGCAAGGTCACAAACCGATGGAAGAAGCACACACACACACAAATAGACACACATGGCGGAGTATATTATTGAAGCATTAACTTCAAAATGTATATACATGCAAATATTTGAAAATGAAAACAGTCTTGAGAGCAGATGCAAATGGGAACAAAAAAGCAGCGTAATTGTCTCTTTCTTTGACACACAGTCACACACACATACATGCAAAACGTTGAAGGGCTCAAATGGATACGTGGGTAACTGGCGGAGCAGCTGGTCAAAGCCCAACTACAGCTTGGTGTGTGGTGCTCATAGCAAAATGGGGACTGTCACATTAAGAGTGGGAGCTCAGCAGCTGGTGGACATGGAGGAAATCCACAGGTCACATGAGTCATGATGATGGTAAACATTACCTCATGAACATAAAAAACTCTCTTCATGTTTTCATTTCTCTTCACTGTTCCTGACTGCTATGCTCATAAACCACATTGCTGCTTTTTTATATGCAGATTTTTGTAACTTTCTAAGACAATTTGACAATCACGGCGATATGGAGGGAAGCAGTGGGGTGCAGTGAGGTGGAGGCTATAACAGTGTGACCATTGGGGAGAGTTAGACATTTAGTGTCTGACAGCATGCTAAGCTAACAAGCTAACAAACAAACCATGGCAAAATGTAAATGTGAATTAGAGCTACTACCTTCTGAAAAAGAAAACAGAGTTAACAGAAACACAAAAGTAACAATTGAATGATTTGGATGTTGTTATTGCTGCCATGTAATGAGTCACATTTAAGGGTCTCATATTGTAAACATTTTGATTTCTATGCCTTTTCGGGTTATAAAGCCAAGACATTGTCACTCTTGTGACAAACTTGTCAAATACAGTGGCCCTTAGCTTCAGGTACCCCTCTAGCGTCAGTTTTGGAAGTGTCAGGGATGGATTTTTCAAAATAAACTTCCGTCACAGGATGTTAGGTTCAGGAGAGAAATATCACACTGAGGTGAAGGAAAAGAGCGTGGCTGACAAGTTCACACTACACAACTGTCGACCATCAGATAGCTGTACTGTTCACCCTTGTGAAGTCCTCGTGGTGGCTGACTGGTGACGGGGGGTCAAACGCTACAACATGTAGATATCTGAAATGCTCCTGTGATGTTCAGCTGGTCTGTTTGAACAGTTCACACATATCGATTGAGTGCCGATGTGCGAGCACTGAGCAGACGCGGATTTGCCTTTAACAACAATTTGATTTGGCTGGCAAAATATTTATTAAAATGAAAATTTTAAAACGCTCCAAAAACTCCCGGTGAGCAGAATATCGGGACGAGTGAAAACTCGTGCTTTTGGTTTCACATCGGACAGAACAATTAGTATGAGGACATCGATCATCTTTAACCGCTTATCCTGTTCAGGGCCGCGGAAGAGCTGCAGCCGATCACAGCTGACATTCACCTGGACAGATCGCCTGACTCACATAGTCACATAGAGACAGACACATAGTCACTATAGTCACACAGAGACAGACACATAGTCACTATAGTCACATAGAGACACATAGTCACTATAGTCACACAGAGACAGACACATAGTCACTATAGTCACACAGAGACACATAGTCACTATAGTCACATAGAGACAGACACATAGTCACTATAGTCACAGAGAGACAGACACATAGTCACTATAGTCACACAGAGACAGACACATAGTCACTATAGTCACACAGAGACAGACACATAGTCACTATAGTCACATAGAGACAGACACATAGTCACTATAGTCACATAGAGACAGACACATAGTCACTATAGTCACATAGAGACAGACACATAGTCACTATAGTCACATAGAGACAGACACATAGTCACTATAGTCACATAGAGACAGACACATAGTCACTATAGTCACACAGAGACAGACACATAGTCACTATAGTCACATAGAGACAGACACATAGTCACTATAGTCACATAGAGACAGACACATAGTCACTATAGTCACATAGAGACAGACACATAGTCACTATAGTCACACAGAGACAGACACATAGTCACTATAGTCACACAGAGACAGACACATAGTCACTATAGTCACATAGAGACAGACACATAGTCACTATAGTCACATAGAGACAGACACATAGTCACTATAGTCACATAGAGACAGACACATAGTCACTATAGTCACATAGAGACAGACACATAGTCACTATAGTCACATAGAGACAGACACATAGTCACTATAGTCACATAGAGACAGACACATAGTCACTATAGTCACATAGAGACATACACATAGTCACTATAGTCACATAGAGACACATAGTCACTATAGTCACATAGAGACAGACACATAGTCACTATAGTCACATAGAGACACATAGTCACTATAGTCACATAGAGACAGACACATAGTCACTATAGTCACATAGAGACAGACACATAGTCACTATAGTCACATAGAGACAGACACATAGTCACTATAGTCACACAGAGACAGACACATAGTCACTATAGTCACATAGAGACAGACACATAGTCACTATAGTCACATAGAGACACATAGTCACTATAGTCACATAGAGACACATAGTCACTATAGTCACATAGAGACAGACACATAGTCACTATAGTCACATAGAGATAGACACATAGTCACTATAGTCACATAGAGACACATAGTCACTATAGTCACATAGAGACAGACACATAGTCACTATAGTCACACAGAGACAGACACATAGTCACTATAGTCACACAGAGACAGACACATAGTCACTATAGTCACACAGAGACAGACACATAGTCACTATAGTCACATAGAGACACATAGTCACTATAGTCACATAGAGACAGACACATAGTCACTATAGTCACACAGAGACAGACACATAGTCACTATAGTCACATAGAGACAGACACATAGTCACTATAGTCACACAGAGACAGACACATAGTCACTATAGTCACATAGAGACAGACACATAGTCACTATAGTCACATAGAGACAGACACATAGTCACTATAGTCACATAGAGACACATAGTCAATATAGTCACACAGAGACACATAGTCACTATAGTCACATAGAGACAGACACATAGTCACTATAGTCACACAGAGACAGACACATAGTCACTATAGTCACATAGAGACAGACACATAGTCACTATAGTCACACAGAGACAGACACATAGTCACTATAGTCACACAGAGACAGACACATAGTCACTATAGTCACATAGAGACAGACACATAGTCACTATAGTCACACAGAGACATACACATAGTCACTATAGTCACACAGAGACAGACACATAGTCACTATAGTCACATAGAGACACATAGTCACTATAGTCACATAGAGACAGACACATAGTCACTATAGTCACATAGAGACAGACACATAGTCACTATAGTCACATAGAGACAGACACATAGTCACTATAGTCACATAGAGACATACACATAGTCACTATAGTCACATAGAGACAGACACATAGTCACTATAGTCACATAGAGACACATAGTCACTATAGTCACATAGAGACAGACACATAGTCACTATAGTCACATAGAGACAGACACATAGTCACTATAGTCACATAGAGACAGACACATAGTAACTATAGTCACATAGAGACACATAGTCACTATAGTCACATAGAGACAGACACATAGTCACTATAGTCACATAGAGACAGACACATAGTCACTATAGTCACATAGAGACACATAGTCACTATAGTCACATAGAGACAGACACATAGTCACTATAGTCACATAGAGACAGACACATAGTCACTATAGTCACATAGAGACATACACATAGTCACTATAGTCACATAGAGACAGACACATAGTCACTATAGTCACATAGAGACACATAGTCACTATAGTCACATAGAGACAGACACATAGTCACTATAGTCACATAGAGACAGACACATAGTCACTATAGTCACATAGAGACAGACACATAGTCACTATAGTCACATAGAGACAGACACATAGTCACTATAGTCACATAGAGACAGACACATAGTCACTATAGTCACATAGAGACAGACACATAGTCACTATAGTCACACAGAGACAGACACATAGTCACTATAGTCACATAGAGACAGACACATAGTCACTATAGTCACATAGAGACACATAGTCACTATAGTCACATAGAGACAGACACATAGTCACTATAGTCACATAGAGACAGACACATAGTCACTATAGTCACACAGAGACAGACACATAGTCACTATAGTCACATAGAGACAGACACATAGTCACTATAGTCACATAGAGACAGACACATAGTCACTATAGTCACATAGAGACACATAGTCACTATAGTCACATAGAGACAGACACATAGTCACTATAGTCACATAGAGACAGACACATAGTCACTATAGTCACACAGAGACAGACACATAGTCACTATAGTCACATAGAGACAGACACATAGTCACTATAGTCACATAGAGACAGACACATAGTCACTATAGTCACATAGAGACAGACACATAGTCACTATAGTCACACAGAGACAGACACATAGTCACTATAGTCACACAGAGACAGACACATAGTCACTATAGTCACACAGAGACAGACACATAGTCACTATAGTCACATAGAGACAGACACATAGTCACTATAGTCACATAGAGACATACACATAGTCACTATAGTCACATAGAGACAGACACATAGTCACTATAGTCACATAGAGACAGACACATAGTCACTATAGTCACATAGAGACAGACACATAGTCACTATAGTCACATAGAGACAGACACATAGTCACTATAGTCACACAGAGACAGACACATAGTCACTATAGTCACACAGAGACAGACACATAGTCACTATAGTCACACAGAGACAGACACATAGTCACTATAGTCACATAGAGACACATAGTCACTATAGTCACATAGAGACAGACACATAGTCACTATAGTCACATAGAGACACATAGTCACTATAGTCACATAGAGACAGACACATAGTCACTATAGTCACACAGAGACAGACACATAGTCACTATAGTCACACAGAGACAGACACATAGTCACTATAGTCACACAGAGACAGACACATAGTAACTATAGTCACACAGAGACAGACACATAGTCACTATAGTCACATAGAGACAGACACATAGTCACTATAGTCACACAGAGACAGACACATAGTCACTATAGTCACATAGAGACACATAGTCACTATAGTCACATAGAGACAGACACATAGTCACTATAGTCACATAGAGACAGACACATAGTCACTATAGTCACATAGAGACAGACACATAGTCACTATAGTCACATAGAGACAGACACATAGTCACTATAGTCACATAGAGACAGACACATAGTCACTATAGTCACACAGAGACAGACACATAGTCACTATAGTCACATAGAGACACATAGTCACTATAGTCACATAGAGACACATAGTCACTATAGTCACACAGAGACACATAGTCACTATAGTCACACAGAGACAGACACATAGTCACTATAGTCACATAGAGACAGACACATAGTCACTATAGTCACATAGAGACAGACACATAGTCACTATAGTCACATAGAGACAGACACATAGTCACTATAGTCACATAGAGACAGACACATAGTCACTATAGTCACATAGAGACACATAGTCACTATAGTCACATAGAGACACATAGTCACTATAGTCACACAGAGACAGACACATAGTCACTATAGTCACATAGAGACAGACACATAGTCACTATAGTCACACAGAGACAGACACATAGTCACTATAGTCACACAGAGACAGACACATAGTCACTATAGTCACACAGAGACAGACACATAGTCACTATAGTCACATAGAGACAGACACATAGTCACTATAGTCACATAGAGACAGACACATAGTCACTATAGTCACATAGAGACATACACATAGTCACTATAGTCACATAGAGACATACACATAGTCACTATAGTCACATAGAGACAGACACATAGTCACTATAGTCACATAGAGACACATAGTCACTATAGTCACATAGAGACAGACACATAGTCACTATAGTCACATAGAGACATACACATAGTCACTATAGTCACATAGAGACAGACACATAGTCACTGACAGACACATAGTCACTATAGTCACACAGAGACAGACACATAGTCACTATAGTCACACAGAGACAGACACATAGTCACTATAGTCACATAGAGACACATAGTCACTATAGTCACATAGAGACAGACACATAGTCACTATAGTCACACAGAGACAGACACATAGTCACTATAGTCACATAGAGACACATAGTCACTATAGTCACATAGAGACAGACACATAGTCACTATAGTCACATAGAGACAGACACATAGTCACTATAGTCACATAGAGACAGACACATAGTCACTATAGTCACACAGAGACAGACACATAGTCACTATAGTCACATAGAGACAGACACATAGTCACTATAGTCACATAGAGACAGACACATAGTCACTATAGTCACACAGAGACAGACACATAGTCACTATAGTCACATAGAGACAGACACATAGTCACTATAGTCACATAGAGACAGACACATAGTCACTATAGTCACATAGAGACAGACACATAGTCACTATAGTCACATAGAGACAGACACATAGTCACTATAGTCACATAGAGACACATAGTCACTATAGTCACATAGAGACACATAGTCACTATAGTCACACAGAGACAGACACATAGTCACTATAGTCACATAGAGACAGACACATAGTCACTATAGTCACACAGAGACAGACACATAGTCACTATAGTCACACAGAGACAGACACATAGTCACTATAGTCACACAGAGACAGACACATAGTCACTATAGTCACATAGAGACAGACACATAGTCACTATAGTCACATAGAGACAGACACATAGTCACTATAGTCACATAGAGACATACACATAGTCACTATAGTCACATAGAGACATACACATAGTCACTATAGTCACATAGAGACAGACACATAGTCACTATAGTCACATAGAGACATACACATAGTCACTATAGTCACATAGAGACAGACACATAGTCACTATAGTCACACAGAGACAGACACATAGTCACTATAGTCACACAGAGACAGACACATAGTCACTATAGTCACATAGAGACAGACACATAGTCACTATAGTCACATAGAGACAGACACATAGTCACTATAGTCACATAGAGACAGACACATAGTCACTATAGTCACATAGAGACATACACATAGTCACTATAGTCACATAGAGACATACACATAGTCACTATAGTCACATAGAGACAGACACATAGTCACTATAGTCACATAGAGACATACACATAGTCACTATAGTCACATAGAGACAGACACATAGTCACTATAGTCACATAGAGACATACACATAGTCACTATAGTCACATAGAGACAGACACATAGTCACTATAGTCACACAGAGACAGACACATAGTCACTATAGTCACATAGAGACATACACATAGTCACTATAGTCACATAGAGACAGACACATAGTCACTGACAGACACATAGTCACTATAGTCACACAGAGACAGACACATAGTCACTATAGTCACACAGAGACAGACACATAGTCACTATAGTCACATAGAGACACATAGTCACTATAGTCACATAGAGACAGACACATAGTCACTATAGTCACACAGAGACAGACACATAGTCACTATAGTCACATAGAGACACATAGTCACTATAGTCACATAGAGACAGACACATAGTCACTATAGTCACACAGAGACAGACACATAGTCACTATAGTCACATAGAGACACATAGTCACTATAGTCACATAGAGACATACACATAGTCACTATAGTCACATAGAGACAGACACATAGTCACTATAGTCACATAGAGACATACACATAGTCACTATAGTCACATAGAGACAGACACATAGTCACTGACAGACACATAGTCACTATAGTCACACAGAGACAGACACATAGTCACTATAGTCACACAGAGACAGACACATAGTCACTATAGTCACATAGAGACACATAGTCACTATAGTCACATAGAGACAGACACATAGTCACTATAGTCACACAGAGACAGACACATAGTCACTATAGTCACATAGAGACACATAGTCACTATAGTCACATAGAGACAGACACATAGTCACTATAGTCACATAGAGACAGACACATAGTCACTATAGTCACATAGAGACAGACACATAGTCACTATAGTCACACAGAGACAGACACATAGTCACTATAGTCACATAGAGACAGACACATAGTCACTATAGTCACATAGAGACAGACACATAGTCACTATAGTCACACAGAGACAGACACATAGTCACTATAGTCACATAGAGACAGACACATAGTCACTATAGTCACATAGAGACAGACACATAGTCACTATAGTCACATAGAGACAGACACATAGTCACTATAGTCACATAGAGACAGACACATAGTCACTATAGTCACATAGAGACACATAGTCACTATAGTCACATAGAGACACATAGTCACTATAGTCACACAGAGACAGACACATAGTCACTATAGTCACATAGAGACAGACACATAGTCACTATAGTCACACAGAGACAGACACATAGTCACTATAGTCACACAGAGACAGACACATAGTCACTATAGTCACACAGAGACAGACACATAGTCACTATAGTCACATAGAGACAGACACATAGTCACTATAGTCACATAGAGACAGACACATAGTCACTATAGTCACATAGAGACATACACATAGTCACTATAGTCACATAGAGACATACACATAGTCACTATAGTCACATAGAGACAGACACATAGTCACTATAGTCACATAGAGACATACACATAGTCACTATAGTCACATAGAGACAGACACATAGTCACTATAGTCACACAGAGACAGACACATAGTCACTATAGTCACACAGAGACAGACACATAGTCACTATAGTCACATAGAGACAGACACATAGTCACTATAGTCACATAGAGACAGACACATAGTCACTATAGTCACATAGAGACATACACATAGTCACTATAGTCACATAGAGACATACACATAGTCACTATAGTCACATAGAGACAGACACATAGTCACTATAGTCACATAGAGACATACACATAGTCACTATAGTCACATAGAGACAGACACATAGTCACTATAGTCACATAGAGACATACACATAGTCACTATAGTCACATAGAGACAGACACATAGTCACTGACAGACACATAGTCACTATAGTCACACAGAGACAGACACATAGTCACTATAGTCACACAGAGACAGACACATAGTCACTATAGTCACATAGAGACACATAGTCACTATAGTCACATAGAGACAGACACATAGTCACTATAGTCACATAGAGACACATAGTCACTATAGTCACACAGAGACAGACACATAGTCATTATAGTCACATAGAGACAGACACATAGTCACTATAGTCACATAGAGACAGACACATAGTCACTATAGTCACACAGAGACACATTGTCACTATAGTCACATAGAGACAGACACGGTCTATTTGCCCTAATGTAAGTTATAATCTGGGGAAGTTTCATGGTGGTATCTTTTAGTTAAAATGTTGAAATAACTTTTACTTGTAGTGACTTTTACTTCAGTCAAGGCTCTTAATACTTCTTCCAGCTCTGAGTACAGGACAGTAAAATATACGCTTTGACCAGTAAAGAAATACTCTTCAATGAAACTTAGTGAAGAAATAAAAAAGGGTTTGCTGAAAAGTGTACTGAAGCGTTTTAGCTCCTTTATTTTACACAGCCAACTCGTGTTAGCTAAGTGTTAGCTCGCACAGTGCAACACAACGCATGTTAGATATGTGTCTGTACATCTGCCAAAGGGATGAATAAGAGCAAGAGTGATACTGAGAGACACAGAGACAGAAACAATAATGACAGAAGTGACAGGGAGAGACGTTTCGAAAAAACTTGGGCACAGAGCTAAAGAAAAAGGGGGATGATGTGAAAGTAAGAAAGAAGAGAGGAGAATGGAGGCAGAGTGAGCAGGAGGGACAGAGAGCTTTTAATTGCTTGGAGAGAGCATGACAATTGAGGAGAGTAGAGGGAAGAAAATCTCCAGGAGTATTGATCAGTCCGGCTCTTCCATTTCAGCCGCCTCCAACCCCCGCCTGCGTCTCCCCTTTCACCCAATTTGCACCAGTAATTTATATTGGAGTGTGCTTGTGTTTGTGTGTCAATGCATATGTGTGTGTGTCGAGGTCATTTTGCATGGTGTTTGTCCTTCACTGTGTGCCTACATCTCTTTTGTATTCATTCGCTTGTTAATGTGCCTGTCTATCACGTGTCAATGCAGAGGAACCTGCCAGATGTAGTGCAGTAAACAGAGTGGACACAAAAGCTTTGTTTATTGCCGCCGCAGATGGCGCGCGAGCTACGAGCAAACACAAGGCTTAGCACGCTGTTCGTTGCATTATTCTCCAAAACACATGAGGGCGTACATGCAAAATGTACGGTGCAAAGGAAGTGTAACCGGCAAAGCGGCATAAACCAACCTCCACACTCCCAAGATTAACTGTAAACTCATATCTCATGTTCATGGACTACTTTATTGCCTTTAAACAAGCCCAGTGAAGAAAGAAGTCAAGTATTAAATGCATTATGAAGAATCAAAGGTTGAATATCCTGTAAACTATTGGATTTGACTGAAAAAATATTTATTTACATGATTGCGCCGCCTTCACTAGGGAGAGTATAAACGACGTTTCACGAAGGTGACAATATTGGTAAATGGTTAAAGGACTTGTACTTGTATAGCACCTTGCTAGTTTTCCGACCACTCAAAGTACATTTAATTCACCCATTCACACTCATTCATACACTGATGGCACAGCCTTCGACACATCGACATGGACTGGAGGAGCCAGGGATCGATCCGCTGATCTTCTGAGTCACTTCTGGGTACCACAGCACCAAGCTGCAAACTGGAGCTACCAGAATAGCTGACAACTGCTCCTGTCTCACCCTCTGCAGCAGGTGAGGGGTGAGGCAGAGCAGCTCAAAGACATAAAGCAGCTTCCTTGACCATGGCACATGTGCAAATGCATCTACCCCCAGGGGTGGATCGACCTGCTGTGCCAGGAACAACCACAGCAAACAGGGGATGTTGCGTTGGTTGGCGTTCAGATCCACTTTCTGCTTTCTCAAACCGGGTACAAATCTGTCATACCACCTTTGGGGTGAAGCCTCCGCTCGACAGGAAGGGGTCCACCTCTTGACATGAGGTCCCCACCCCTGTTCTCCTGTCCCTGAATGTGGAGAGCAGGTTCTCTGAGGCCCATAACCACATGGTTCTCCGCCGTCTTCAACAGATCAGCGGACTGAACTTCGTCCAGCCTGTTTATATAGGCCACCATGGTGCCGTTTTCAGTCTTCACCGTCCCTGTATCAGGGGTCTGAAGTGTTGGAGGTCCAAAACCGCTGACTATAGCTGGGGGAGGTTGATGTCTTTCTAGTGCTACGACCACTCAAAGCGCCACCCATTCACACCCATTCACACACTGATGGCAGGGGCTACCATGCAAGGTGCCACCTTTCCATCAAGACTATCTAACATTCACACCCAATAACAAACAGTAGGCACAGTTGTGATTGGCTTCCTATGCCAATCAGGCCAATCATTTTCAGTGGGCGAATGCATGCTCGTGATTGGTCGAGTAGATGTTCACTTGTGTGTTAACTGAATGTGTGTGTAGCAGGTGACAGGATGCTGCTGCTGGTGGTGGTGGGTAACCTCTCTGATCGATCTCTTCTCTCCCTTTAGAGTGACCCTGCACCTCTTCCTGCACCTCGTCCTGGGCCTAATGAGACACTCCTTGTCCTGGGACCAACACACACACACACACACACACACACACACACACACACACACACACACACACACACACACAAGACACAAATATCAAAGCAAACATCACAAATATCGTTTATGCCTGCATGCACAAACAGCAATGATATATCATCAAATTCTTAAAAGAATATTGTGTAGAAGCTGTAGACACACACACACAATCAATGTCTCTGCAGGGGGTCCCCATCAAGGTTATGACCTTCCACCCCTGTCTCAGTCCCAGACTGAATCGATTCCTAATCAGACAAACCCCCTCTCTCTTCTTTCCACCAACCTGGTGCTGACACATTTGGAACGATGTCTGAGCCCTGCTCGGACCAGCTTGGACGGAGACGGACGGATATAGTGGCTGAGATGACAAAGAAAGCACTGGAAAAGGAGCGATAAATACCAGTAACCGTTGCAGAGTCATTCATCCCGGGAATGAATGCCGATTGTAATCCTTCCCACTGAAGACCAGATGTTATTGGGTGTTAGTGGGTTTTTAGAGGTTTTAAAAGGCAGCATGTTAGTGAAACACTTACACCCACCAGACGTTGTAGTAAGCTGTTCTTGAAGTATATGTCATGTATGAAGTTATGTTTTGCTATAAATACTCATGATCCCAGAGACGATCCAGTCCTTGATGACCCCCCTGACCTCTTTCCTCAGCACTTTCATCACATAAGTATATGCAATTGCTGAGAACATTCATGGCTTTAGGGATGGAAGTTGGTTAGTCAGTTGGTGCACCACGTTGCTCCAGACTGAAATATCTCAACGTCTATTGGATGGATTGTGATATTTTGCACAAACATTCAAGGTCCTCAGAGAAGAAATCCGTTTGACTTTGATTAACTCCTCACACTCAAAATACTTTAAGATGGTGTTGCGGTTACAGCAGCCCAGCACTCCATTCCATTCTATTTCCTCTAGTGGCACCATGAGGTTGACTTTTATGGTTCGGACTGAAATATCTGAATGGATTTCAATTTAATTGGCTACAGAAATTCAAGGTCCCCATAGGATAAAGTCTAATGACTGAGAAGATGTTCTGACCGAGTGCCACCAGCAGGTCGAAGATTCCATTCATTCAGATAAAGATCAAGATCAACAGATAAAGAGGTTTTTATTGTCATTGTAGTGA
The DNA here is from genome assembly GCA_032191485.1 of Leptoclinus maculatus. Classification (NCBI taxonomy): domain Eukaryota; kingdom Metazoa; phylum Chordata; class Actinopteri; order Perciformes; family Stichaeidae; genus Leptoclinus; species Leptoclinus maculatus. The sequence goes on from JAVDOI010000285.1 coordinate 55,706, forward strand.
TACAACAACATTTCGTTTGGTAGCCCTCAGCCAGCAGCAGCAGCGAACAACAACGATAAACAATATACAAGATACAAATACACAAAAGGAATAAAAGAAATGTTACTAAAGTAATACTAAAATAAAGTGCAGTGTAAACAGTGCAAACAGAGTATAAAGTGTGTCAGTAAAGTCAGTGGAATGTTCAGCAGCTTGATGGTGGTGCCAGCTGTTTATGAGTTGCAGCTACAATGGTGTGTGTGTGTGTGTGTGTGTGAGGGGGGGGGGGGGGTGATGGAGGCCACAGCTCTGGGGAAGAAGCTGTTCCTCAGTTTGTACGTGTTTGTATAGTTCTGTACCTTCTCCCCGATGGCAGGGGGACCAACAGACTGACCTGGGTGGGTTGGGTCCTTGCTGGTGTTGATAGCCTTCTTGTGTAGACGGCTATCGTACACCGTGTCCAGAGTCGGGAGCTTGGTTCCTACGATCCTCTGCTCTATTTTAACTACCCGGGCTAGGTCTCTCCGGTTCTCTGCTGTGCAGCTGGTGTACCACACGGTGGCGCAGTGCAGAGACTTGTCTCTATGGTGCTCCTGTAGAAGTTGACTAGGAGCTGAGAGGGGAGTTTGGCTTTTTTGAGTTTCCTCAAGAAGAACCACCAGGTGGGAGGTGTTGAGGGCCCATGTCAGATCCTTTGTGACGTCACTTACACTCTCCACCTCCTCACCGTTCATGTGGAGAAGGGGAGGTGTGGTCTTCCTGGTTCTCCTGAAATCCACGATGATCTCTTTGGTTTTTGTAGGGTTCAGGACCAGGTTATCGTCAGTACACCACTCAACCAGGTGTTGTACCTCCTCTCTGTAATGCGCCTCCTCGTTGTTTGATATCAGTCCTGCTATAGTGGTGTCATCAGTGAACTTCACTATAGTGCTAGAGGAGTGGATGGGTCTGCAGTCATGGGTGTAAAGGGTGAAAAGGGCCGGACTGAGCACACAGCCCTGTGGTGCTCCTGTGTTCAGGATGACGGTGGAGGATGTGCGGTTTGTGGTCTGTTTGTGAGGAAGTCCATATTCCATGAGCAGAGTGTAGTGGATAATCCAAGGTTATTGAGTTTGTGTACCAGTTTATGGGGGACTATTGAGAGCTGAAATCAACAAATAGCATCCTGGCGTAAGTGTTTGAATGCTCCAGATGGGACAGGGATGTGTGAAGTGCTATTGAGACAGCATCCTCCGTACATCTGTTTGCCCGGTAGGCAAACTGGTGGCTGTCCAGATCAGTGGGGATGTTGGCCTTGATGTGGGATAGTACATGTCTCTCAAAGCACTTCATCACAATTGGTGTCAGGGCTATTGGGCGATAGTCGTTGAGACCTCTGACTGTTTGTTTTTTGGGCGCGGGGGTAATGGTAGTGGATTTGAGGCAGTGAGAGGCAGTGAGAGGTTAAAGATGTCGGTAAACACCCCTGCTAGTTGGTCGGCACACATGACTTCAGTGTCCGGCCTGATACCACGTCTGGTCCTGCTGCTTTGGTGATGTCTTCATCAGAGTGGATCTCACCTGGTGGCGCTGTAGGACGAGTACAGGGTCCTCCCTTGGTGGTGTTGTTGTAGTTCTCACTCTGCTGGTGTGGTTGTCAAAGCGAGCAAAGAACTGGTTCAGGACATCAGGAAGCGTGGCGTCATGGCTGGTCTGTGAGGTGCTGTCTTTGTAGTCTGTTTAGACTTTAATGCCGCTCCGCTAGTTACTGTTGTTAACATAAAACAAGCGTATTGGTCAAACTTAGTACGCAAATATCATTTGCTGTGACAAATGG